>JAQIWA010000445.1:0-32014 GCA_034693305.1 Eueremaeus valkanovi
ATTTATATTAATTCAGCTCAGAGTAAGTTAATTTCGTTGAATTCATTCTCATTTATATTAAGAATTGTCACGAAATCATTGGACTAACGAATAAACGAATTTTATATTAGAAATAAGGCTCAAAAAATTAAAAAAATAATTTTAAATAAATAATTTGATTTAGTGTTAATTGCAATCATAAGAAAATTATTATAAAATAATAAGTTCTAACCAATACTTTAGATAGTTCAGTTTTTGATTGATTGGAATTTTTTTTAATAAACAGGAAAATTCATAAATAGCATCCATTAATAGAGTTATTGAAATCGTTAAAATATTTCTGAACAGAAAAGTTGACTTTCATTCAATTATTGCGTATTTTGCCCTATTTTTACCTTGATACGGCAAATTGATAGGGTGACTTTAGTAATGTTGATTTAATTTCCACTTGATCCATTTCATGGGTGAACCTTCTCTGCCCACCACTGATCATATATAACATTTCACTAAAAAGAATGAAATTTAAATATAAAGAAATTTTATTTATATATTATTCAAATGGATTCGAAACAATCGATTGGATGAAAGCTAATGCAATGAATTAATTAATGAGCTCTAATCAGATGAAAACTGATTGCTTAAAGGATTCGTTTATTTGATTAGCGCTGAATAAAAGGTAGAACTGTAAGAGAAACTCGTGAATACTCATCGGGAGAATTAGTCAAATCATCAAATTAAACATTTTTTGCTCAAGAAAACTCATTACTCTAATCAATGAAACTTTTTGAATGCCTCTAATCCTTAAAACTTTACACAAATAAACAATCGATAAATGTTTTCAACAGAATATCAGTTAAACATTAAAAGTATTCGTTATATTGAACCAGAAGTAAATAAAAGCGAAATTTTATAAATAAAAATCGCAGAAATTCAAACTCAATATAATTAAAGAAAATTTCATAATCAGGGACAGTTTGAGGTTTCATTATTGTTGATATTTTGCTGAAAAATCTGTCGTATATTTTCAATTTATGCATTTTTAAAACTTCATGGATAATTGAATTGAATTGAATTAGCTGTTTCTATTATTGTTGTTTTGAATTAACCTGAGCTCAACTTATATTCTGGTTTAAACTCATTAAACTGCATCAATTGTTAACTTGTACCAAGAATGTAAGTGCCAGGGGGTTTGGCTATAGTCCAACTCGTTATCTTACATAAGACTGACTCGAATTTGTTATTTAACAGAAAAAATATTTGACAATAAAGATATGGAGTATTTGTAGTCAACAGTGAAATTTCAGAGTTGGCTTCTGTGACGACCCGGTTCTGTACGACCGGTCGTCTCTGTTTCACATGAATTGATTCTCATTCACTAACTCTCAAAAAAATTGATCGAAAAAATTGCAAATTTAGCGATATTTTTGACTTTTCTTTCATATAAATTGACAAAATATTGTATGAATATATCCAATATCTTTGTCTACAGTTACAGCACTGGTTAGACAATAGATTCTATGCATAGAGTAAAACATAACTGCATTGAAGTTTATTATTTGCTGTTTATTGTTCGCCAAATCTGTTATGCATTGAGTTATGCTTTGTATTGAATAATAAAACTGTAAAATCGTTTAACAATAGGGAACAGAATTAACTCTATTGCTTGACTCATACGATCGCATAAATTAGTTTATAGCCCGGAGCGGGTTAGCTCATCTGCGAAAAAAATTGTGAATCCTTTTCACAAAGGGATAGGCATGTAATTTGACGTTTGCAAGAAATTCACTGAAATCGTAATGAATATTATGCTTTCAATTCAATGATTTCATCCAAAAGAGCAGTTTTGCGCTTCAAATATGTCAGTCCAATGATTGTGTCAAACACTGAATCTGTGTTTCTCTAATTCTAGGGCCAAATCAAATACATAAGGCTTTCGACACTTCTATTGTCGAGCCCTCAAGACTTCTTAATGACAATGAAGACTAAAGAGGCAATGAATAAGTCGTGAATCATAATTAGCTTAAGATATAATACTGTATATAAAGTACTGTATTATACTGTATATTATATTATTATTCTTATGCGTTGAGCGATAGGTTAGTACAAAGAAGACTCCAAACTGTGAACTAAAGGAGCATTAAATCAGTTTCGATATGTTTTGAGTCTTTAAAATATTCTTTATTATTATTTTTTTCTGCTTTAATACGAGAAGAAACGTAAAAATAAAATTGTATTTGAATTACATTATCATCAAAAGCATTGTCTAACAGAATGTCGACGGGTTTACACATAATTCAGTGGTTTTGCATCATTTGCAGTGCTTTTCTTCAATTTACTGCTTAAGCGGAAGACTAGAATAGAATAGAAGAATATTTTCTCTTTTTTTACTGAAAGATAATTATTAAATAAATTTTTTTTCACTCTTATTCTCCATTTATTATACTATACATTATATACACATTTTTCATTATGAATATTCATTTTTCTCTACTCTACTCATTCACTCAGTCTCTCACTGATGATTAAATGAGAAAAAATATATTAAAATGAAGATTATTTTCAGCGTTCACTTAAGAAGAAAAGGATGAATAGTATAGACAAACATATTCTCTATTCTCTTATAGTTATATCCATTCAAACAATGATTTTTTTGTTGAGAGAAAAATGCGAATTTTTGCAGAAAAAAAAATACAAAATTGAAAAAATAGTGAATAAGTTTTTGAAGTGATCATCATTTTTATATTTGGCTGACCTCTAGGGATGGGTTACCGCTTGGAATTGAATCGCAAGAAAATTATTTATGCCCTACAACTCGATAAACGATTGAACAATTGTTCCTATTTTTTCTCATATTATATGAAAATATATTTTTGTTTAAAAATCAATATTTCTATTATGAGTACAAATACACAATACAGTCAATACAGTGCAGTGTTATTCAACATTTGCGGACATAAAACATCTTAAACACTGACAGAGTTTAGGGGAAATGCGAATAAAAAACATTCATTTGTTTGTTCACATATTCTCATACCTGTATGACTGCATGACTAACACATCCAACATATAAATGACAGACAGACTCATACGACTGCATACGAGTATAGAGAACATGAAGAGATAATATTGGGTTTCGTAAATCTATTACTCCATACGTATAAAAATAAAATATATGAAGAAAAGTCGATTTTTGTGTGGTTTTGCTATTTTTGTTGTCTAGATAACTGTGTCTGTGTGTACTGTAGTATGTGTATGTGTGCTGAGCAATGAGATGCCAAACACAATAGAAAGTGTCAGATCTGTTATATTTTATTGCCAAACCAAATCCAGAGCTCTTTTGGCATTAGTCATGTATTATAAGTTAGTCTTTTTGTCCTTAGTTTCAATATAGCAAACATGCGATGCAAACGTCGAGCGCAACACTACAGACAGTACTGCGAACAGTCTTACAGTGCAATGCAATCCAATACGAAAGCCTACGATTGAAAAACCCAATAGAAGGCAATGCTATTACAGTTCATGCACTGCACTGAACACCAACACCACTCTCTCTCTCTCTCTCTCTCTCTCTCTCTCTCTCTCTCTCTCTCTCTCTCTCTCTCCCCTCTTCCCTCTATCTCTCTCTCTTGGACTGAACGCTACATTTATTTTGTTCTCTTATTCTTCTCCGGTCTCTACACATAATATGGTGAATAGCACGCAAAATGTACGTAAGACGAGCTCTGGTGAAGAAGTATGAAAATGTGATCCATCTCTTAAATTACTTTATACATTGGTCTACACTGTAGTACAGACGCGCGTCTTCTCTGCACTTCTATACGATATTCTCGATTCTAATTGAATTCAAACTCTATTCTGCTATACATTTAGTGCATGTATTTGGAGAAAGAATATATTGTCAATGAAATAAAGCAAATCGTTTGATCGGTCTATTTATAGACTGGTTTGCATAGACTATAGTCTACTGTAGAGCCAATGTATCGTTAATTATCCATTTCCTTCACTCCTATATTGTTTGAGTCATTCGATTGGATTTTTATATTCATTTTCTGCCCGAACAGTCAATGAAACATATATTTAAAAGTTTAATAATATTCGCAATATTTTAATAGAAGAAAAGCTTTTTATTTAGTTTGTATGCAAAACAACATAACCTCTAAATATTAAGTAATGAACTAATGTTTTCGATATTTTATGGCTCTCTTAATAATAGGTTATTTCTCTTAAGTTACTTCACTCAACACAGCAGCCAATGAATGAACAAATGAATAATACAATTATTACAATATATTAGAGTTTATCAAATTCAGAATATATATCCTTCGTATCAGAACCAACACAACTAAATTATGGTCAGAAAATGGTAACAAAAAAAATTACTTTACATTCTGGCATTTGATGTTTGTTATCGTATTGTTCATAGACTGTAGACTGTAATGCAATTGTCATTAATATAATTCTAATTTATATTTTCGATTACATTCAGCATAACTGGAGACATATTTTCATCGATGTAGTCATGTCTGCAAAATAGTGTTTTTATTGTACAGTCAGTCAACTCATGGATTATTTGGTTAAGGTTTGATGCAATCATTCTTTGACTGATTCCGACTAACTTTAAAATTAAATAAAATAACTGTAAAGATATGAACAGATATGTCTGAGAGATCAATTGATGGCCTTATTGTCAAATTCTGATTGGTGGCACACGAGCAGGAGTCTAAATTACCAAGCTCATTAGAACAGATTTTTTGCAAATGTCATAAAAGCAATTGATTTTGATATCATCTAAAAAAAATTTAATAAAAACTGTTTATCATCATTAATAAAAACATCCTGGCCAAATTTGAACTGTCGCTTAATAAATGTGCTCTCACTCTAAGCATTGCTTTCTATGATTAATAATGTTTTACTAATAAAATGATCCAAATTCTGGTCATTTTTATTAAATTCTTTGTTTCAACAGTTCATAGATATTTGAAATTAGAGGACCCAACCTGACCCAAATCTTCCATCCCTCCCGACCCAACAAATGCCGGGTAATCGTCAGTGCTAAATACTATGCATCAGCTGGCTAATTGAAAAATAAATAAACAAATACTGTAGATATGAGAAGAAAAACATTAGAGAATTAAATAATTCTTTGATTATATTTCTGTTAATTATTTCACATATTTTCAAAAAGTCATCCAATGCTGAAATCTTTACTATTACTGCTATAACGTTAGAAAATTGATTATATGAAAGGTGAAGAGAATGTTAAGAATTGATGTTGGTCATACAGTAGTGATGATGGTGTTGTGCAATATTATATGCTCTGCACAACAGCACAAATCGTATCAATTCTAAGTGCTTTTGACCAGATTTTCCACTTAGAGACCTGACTGATCCGATTTGAGTCTCTATTTTCAATATTAATATTTATACTAAATTAAGTGCCACTCAATTCCTGTCCATTATATTCTATATTATATTTTGGCCAAAATTGCATTCAATAATTCTTGTTAACTCATTTATGCGGTCATTATAATGCATACCAATTGGTCACTACAGAAGAGAAATGAAAATCAATTTGGATTTTGGAATGTCGTCTAAAATGGTATGAAATGTGGTTCCAGTTTATCATTACAATCATTACAGCCATTCGACTATAGGAGACAACAAATTACAGAAATTCCAAACAGAATGTCATCAAAAAACTTATGGAAAAAGAGATAAAAAATCAAATCTCTCTCTCTCTCTCTCTCTCTCTCTCTCTCTCCTCATTCTCACTGCAGTCAAAGATTTGATGAGAGAATGCGAATCAAATGATGTAAACGCGAATCAGAATCAGAACATAAGAGCATTGCGAACATCGATACAAAATTTGGGCAAAAAAGTAAGAAATAGAGAGAAAAAGTGAAATTCCATCAGAAATATAACGGATTAATAGGCGATCCAAGAAAAAAATTAAGTGCTATTTGGTTGCTATGCTTTGATCTTCTTTATTGAATCAGTGCTACTTTGCTATGACTTTCCGATTGAAGACTATTTTGCAAAAATCATTCTCAATATACAGCACAGACTTATTTTGACATCAAATTAATTCCTAATGAAAGCGCAGATTAGAGACAATTTAATCAATTCTCGAATATAATACTCAACTTAAAGGTATTTTTTTACAAAAGAAGTTTTCATGTATTTAGTCTTTAATCAATAAAATCTAATTATATTTCAATTGCATTATAAATAGTTTTATTTTCGAAAGAGATTTGGGATTTAATTTGAATAAAAGTTTTTTTAAACTGAACTTTAAAAGACTTTCATTGCTATTATTTTTTTATCGCAAAATAAATATTTATTTTGTCGAATAATTATTAAAAATATATATATAAGCGAAAAGTTTTTTATGTTTGTGTTGCGAACAGAAACAGACAACACATATGACAACAAATAAGTCTTATTTCCATTTCTATCAATACTAATAGAAATCTTATTTCATTTTTTTGAAAGCATTTCATTTATTTAATGTTTTTGTTATACCCACTACTGATCGACTCTTTTCAGAGTTTTGTTGATTCCAATGGATAAATGGGAAGAATTCTAATGCAGTATAAAAAATATATTTACACTTTGAATAATTCAATAATTCAGGAATACATAAGTTAGAAGAAAGGCTAATTGTGCCTCACCATTCTTAATGGTTCCGTGCCAATTATCTCTAATACAACTTTACTATGAAGACCACAAAATGTAATGATCTTGAATAGATCCTCCACCCTGGGTAAAGATAAGTTCATTAACTCAGATCAATAATAAGTCCGTGCAGCACAAGTCGTTTTATATTGAAAGCATTTCAAGTAAATAATTATAAAATAAAATGACCTTATAGTCATTTCTAAAAAATACTGAAAATAATGAAAGAATGTTATTATTATTATTATTACAGTTGTGTGAATGTGTGCTGACTAACGATGTAAAAGTTGTAAATTTACGGTAAGTTACCGTAATTACCAGAGTCTACAAAACGGCAGTCTAGCCGGTTGTAGGAGTCTGGAGCCAATAGAAGAAGATAAGGGGTGCTTATACGTTGAATAAAATTTAATCGAATTTATTTTAGATACAAATAAATATCAAATCACGAAATATAGGAAAATAAATAAATAATTAAAAAAATTACTATAATAAATAAAATATTTCCCAGACTCTGGTAATTACCATGTACAAATGATGTATACCGGATACAAAATTACCATACATGTATCAGTAGTGCGGGTAAATTTATGGTAAGTTATGACTTCTTACTGTTGCGACATCTATCAGACAAGTGTAAAACTAGAAATATTTACATATTTTTGTTTAAAAATCGTAAAAATTTTAAAATATAATGAACTTGACCACAAGTTCGTTGAGAAAGGGTAAAGCAGAGTTTTTTTAAAAGAATTATTAATAAAAATAAAGTATATTCATTGTTTTTATGTATTTAAGTAATCCTAACTGAGTAGTCTTACATATTGCATAACTTATGAAATATATGTTTTACCATAAATTACGATAAATTTAACACCAAGTCATAATTTATCGTAAATTAACAACGTTAGTGTTGACTCAATTTTTGTTTATCGTTCAATGTTTTTCTTTCAGATCATTACAACCTTAGATTATAAGAATAATTTCAGTTAAGCTGATTATCAAAATAGTTAAAGATAAATGATGCTAGATTATATATAAAAATATTTTATGCCCAGTATTTATTATATTTCTTTACATTTTAGACACACATGAAATTCAATCACTTTTCAATATAACTTATTTATATTCTGGTACAAATTCAATCGAGCAGTTAATCATCAAATTTTTCATTCGAATTAAAAATGATTTCAAACATATTTTGCTGAATACTATATATTTCAACTCAAGTCATATTTAAATCTATTCGCGCACACATTATATGATCTATCCGTATTATTTTGCTATAGAAAATATAGTATAAAAATACAACTGTACTAGTATACTGTAAATTGGATCCGGTTTAAAGGGCAATGTTGCTCTGCTTATTTTGAAGAAAGATTTTTTTCCGTTGAATTTTTCATTTGCAAGTTTAAAAGAAACATGAATAATTTAGATCCGGTTCAAGTTTTTGTTATCTGAATTGAAATGTGAGCTAATACATGGAAATGCAATCTTGTTCTCTATTGATTGCACCGAAGAATGAATTCATTTGAATGTTCATTAGAACCAAATGAAAGAAATGAAAAAAATCAATGAATTAGAAAAATTAGAGTTCGTTTCAAACAATTTGTTAACTGAAATAAATATAAATTTCTTTCATTTGGACGAATAGAATAAATTTAGTGAAACTGTTTTGCTTTTGTTGTACGAAAAAAGTGAAGTGACATGAATTGATTGATGAGGAAAGAGGAAGTCATACCTATGTTGTTAAGAATTTTCCAATTTTTTTCTATAAGAGTATTCATAATTCAAAGCTTGTATTCAGGGCTCGGAATATATGAATCAAAAATTTTATGTCTATTTTAAGATTTATTGTTATTTAAATTAGTCTCTAATAAATTCAAAAGAAGACGAATAGAAAGGAGAATATCAGCCAATGAATAGATTTCAGCAAACTTTCTAATTTTCATCCACACAAACACAGAAACAAAAATCAAATGATTCGTGAATTTAAATTTGAATATGAATATGAATTGCATATCAAATAATATAAGAAATATTGTTTCGCAAAAAATTATTAAAACAGAAAAGAATTTATTGAAAACATTTGATATTTAAGTGTTTTATTATGTACTCAATCAGAATAATGGAGAGAAAGTATTAATCAAATCCTTATAAGACTTGAACAAAAATTACCATAAAATGGGGGCAAAAATGTCTGACTTTTAATAATTCTTTACACTGTGTTTGGAAACAGTGTTTTCTCTATCAAACTTACTCTACGAAAGATTTGAGGCTTTTTTGTATTAAGTATTTTTTCTTTCGCATTATTTTATATATTATTTTTAGTCTACATATAATTCATAATAATATCGCATACAGTGCTCTCTCTCTCTCTCTCTCTCTCTCTCTCTCTCTCTCTCTCTCTCTCCGAGCTTTAGGTCGGAATTGACGTCACACGACTGCCAGTGCCATACAATGGTATGGTATGAGCGCATTGCTCTTTTGATCGATTTTCGGCCGAGTCTTCCTCACAGATCGGTGTCTTCTAAGATGGAAAGAAAGAGCAATACTTTTTCCGCAAAACCATTGCCTCTGAGTGTTCAGTACAGTATATACGGTATAGTCTGTGAGTGTGTGCACAGCAGCAGCACATAGACGGCACACATACAGTACGATCAGAAGAGAGTGCAGTACACTGTATGAGTGCACTGTACTGTACAGTATGTATATAATAGTGTAATACTCTATACTCTATTCGCACGTTTGTCTTATATTTTAGATTTGGGTCCAATGCAACTGAGCTGAACTCAACTCGACTGAACCCAATGCATATCTGGACGATAGGATTGCGCTTTAAATTGATTCGAGTCTGAGATCTTTACACAATAAATGATTGGTTTGTCTATGTCTTGCACTGGAACTGATGCCTGTGTTTGTCTCAACACATTAGGCAGGAGAGGAGCAAAGGAGGAGAGCTATAGAATACCCGTGAGAAAGATGAAACACGACACACATCGGAGCACAGGCACTGATAGTGACGACATTAGTGATGCACGAGTTGTGAGAGAAAAGCTTTTTTAAATATAACGTAAATATATATATAAGAAAACAGAAAGACTCGGGTCTTGACTCTGACTGCTCTGACGGTATGACAGAGAAATCTATGTAAGAATATGTGCTCCAAAAGTAACGTTATGTGAAAAGCCTGAAACAATTTGAGTGTTGGGGGCATTGGGGGCAGAAGCGAAACAATGCAACCCAAATGCAAACTCACTTAACGGGAAAGCCATACAATGCTTGTGCTCTAAGAATAGCGCAATATTGGAGAAGAGCTGCAGAGATGAAAATATTGCAGAGACTATAGTCTATAGCACTATTGCATTGCACACAGACTACAGAGTACTGTACAGAGTATACCAGATATAGCAGTAGAGCAGACAATATTGAAGAAGAGAATGCGTTCGGAGATTGTGTTGTATTAGACAAAGCCAACCAACCGATCGATTGTATGTCAGTTTTATGCCAACGTTTGCCATTGCCTGAGCTTTGCATATAATCTGAAGCATAATATTATCGCTATTTCTCTACTAAACCGAAAGCTAAATATTATAAACTCATTCTCGATCTTGCATTCCATTCCCGCCTCCATTTCCATTACTAGTTCTCAAATCGTTTCATTTTGCACATTCTTTAAATGAGCAAGGCTCTTTAAATATGGCTACGAGCAAGTTTGTTTCTTTACTACAGTATTAATATAAAACTAATGTCAGTTATTAATGCAATAACACCTAAAAAGCCGGTGCACTCAACACATATCCTTAAGAATGGCACCGACAGAGTTGTTTATACAGGTATCATTGACCTCTACTTTAGTTCAGTCTTTGACCCAAAATCTAATTTTATTGTAGCATATGCTCAAATAAGAAGATATAATATTGCCATGCTCATTTGCTCCCTTAGAACTCATCAGAATAAATCCATGAACCTGCCCTGAATCTCTTCTGTTCCACTGGGAGTTTAGCTTCCACTCGAACACCACTCCATTTATCGGAAGTATTGCACCAGTGCTCCACTTCAGTGCAATTGACTATTTCTCAATTTTGATTCCCATTCCTTAGACCCCATTCCTCAATAATAAGGGAATAATTCAACATTTTTTCCATTGAATTCAATCGAATACATGAGCCCTGAATTCGGATATATTGTATAAAGACACCAGTGATGGGGAAAGGGATTATATTTGAAATATAAGATATAATATGTGCACAAATCCAATAAATATTTAAGAAAGTGCTGTCGCCTAAAGGAATATACCCATCAAAGGCTGATCAGCCGCATCTCTGATCCCAGTATTGTTCGGGTGCTTTATTCCTGACAGTGTTTACTCTATTTTCTCCCTTTTTATGAAATTCAGTGAACTTTACTCTTTACGGAACTTAACTGTATTTGAAATCTAGCGCTCAATTGTTCATTAGAGAGCTTAAGGCATAAATTAAAAGACCCCTAATATGTGTCAAACAGAACAGAATTAAGAAAATCTGTTGTTCGCCAAAAACGGTTACAGATATTAAAAATAGTGAATATATTTTGTACTTATTTTACATAACTTTATATTAATAATGAATATTCAATATTGAAAAGAATAATACTCTCATCTTATCTGAGCTCATGTATCATTCCAGCCATTAATATAGTTCGCGAGTGCAGACAATCACCAGAGACTAATTCAAGTCATATGAAAAGCCATTTCTCTAAAGCAAATCATCCGAAAAATTTTGTGCTTAGGTTTTAGTGCACTTAAAAAGGAGTAAAAGAATTTGTTGGCCTAAATGCCTACATTCCAGCACTTTATATGAAATGCATTTAAAATAATTAAATTTAATTTAAAACTTTATGAATAGCTTTTGAATTATAAGTACATTATATTCTTTAAGATCGGGTAAAATATTTATTAAGCATTTCTTTAACTTCTCCTTTGATTCAATAAAATATCTATTTTTGAGCGAATTCTGTATTTAAGTCTAAGATTACAGCAATTAATATGCTATGCATTTTCTAGATTCAAAGCGTAGTTAAGTCTGAATATTAGGCTTAATATTAATAATTATGAGCAGAAACTTAAGTTAATGAGTGGTTAGTTCTCATGGATTGAGCATTAAATGAAAACTTAGCGAATGTGAGGATTACTCTAATATATTACAGTTGTGTTGCCGATAGAAATGTGTACATATATTAAAGTATTGCCTGAATATGATATAATATGTGTAAGAATTAGCGCATTCATGCCTTACGACTGCATTGATTCGGTGATCGACACATACATAGAAAGAGAGGCCAAAACATATCTTTTGCCTCACTCTTAATGCAGTCCATCCTTAAGGGCTTTGATGCGATTCAAACTTATATATGAGCGAAGTTAAGGCATGTATGAGTAATATAACTCAATTATAAGACTTCCTGAGTATTAGAGCACAGCTTCAAAGCCATACTTTTACAAGACTTAAATCGAAGCCTAAAGCTATAAAAAACAATAATAAAAGTTTAGCCAAAAACCAATGAGAGATATCTCTATCCAAAGAAAAGGAAAAAAAAGTTAATTCGATTGGAAAAGACTAAAATTGATTTCAACTTTTCAATGCACTCCTCTATTAGTCTCGATATGAATTCAATTTTCAGGTATGAGAACCAAATAAAAGCGATTTTTATTCTGTTATTTAGTGAATAGAATTTATTCTTCTCTTCTTTGCTCTGATGTATATAACATGAGAATAAAGTCTGTAATTTCCAAATAACTGCTAAAAGTTATCTTTCTTGCAAAACATGTTAGTCAAAGAAAGCGCCTTGCTAACACAGCTACATGTGCTCGCTCTAATCGCTTTACAATTCACTTATAGAGTATTTGAGAATTCAAATAAAGTTAACATTAATTTATATACTTTGAAAAATATGCTCAACGTTATCAACATATGATTAAAAAGAACAAGATCAATTACAAGAGCAAAAACAGTGGTAATACGCCGACAGAAATGAATATTTAAGCTTATTATACATCAGATCTAATTCTGAATTGTTTTTACAATATTTGTTCACAAATTATTTGCCATCAGTTTTGGTGTCAGTCAATCAGAGGTTTTCATTTCGAGACTATATGCTTAAAGAGTTTAAGTACCCTGGGATTAATTGCAAGATTAATTTGCCATGATAAATATTCTCTGGTGAAATAAAAATTTCGTTTCTATTTTTAGTTCTATTCATATGAATTATCAAACCTTTCCAAACGTTTGTCTTTACAACAATTGTTGGTCTCTTTGGGCTAAATATTAATGTCATTCACATAATTGATTCCAGAAATATTCAATTTTAAATCCTATTATAATACGGTAGCCAAGGTGTTTTGCTAAGATGAGCTTCTAAAATAGTAATAGGAACAAGTGCTTTTTAAGTAATTTTGTTGATATGCGCTTTCAAATATTATTTCTTCAAGTAAGCAAGCAGTATTCTATGAAATTATTGAAAAAATGAACCAATTCTTGCGATTCATTCAATACTTTGATTGCTGTTTAGTTCTGTTATGCCTGTCATTATGTGTTACATATATTTTAAATAATATGGGATTTATTTATCCAATATATACAGTATAGTATCAAAAATATTCAATTAATTGGATCCAAATCTCTATTATCTCTAAACTATTGAATGAATGTTTCAAAACCTAAGGCAGAGATTCTAATGACTGGATATTATGCAACAAATTAAGGCTGACTTTTAGTTTCAATTTTATGAATGAATGCATTATTTTATAAATTAATTGCACCATTAATGTGCTTGAAATGTGTTCAAAAATCTAAGTGAAACAAAAAACAACTCATTTTATTTTTAATAGCTATCAATTCTATAAGCATTTATATTATATTTTTATTGAATATTAGAGAAATTTTATAATTATTTGATTTATAATTGAGAAAAGAGTTTTATTTTCATATTATATATTAATTAGATTTTTGGTTAAAAATCCTTTAAAATGTCAGTCAAACCCAACTGAAAGAAAAAATAAATTCCATTGAAGTGAATCAGATTCAGCTGAATTGGATTTGTTTCATAACTTTTCAAATTTTTTTTTGTAACGGAACTCATGATTCAAAACATAAGATTAGTTGAAAAAAGATCTTTCAATAACAGACAAACAAACAAACAAACAGTGAACGAGAATATATTAATAGTATAAAAGTCAAGCAGTTCTTTCAGCAGAAAAAAATCTGAAGAATTTATTTCAATTTGAATAATAACAATGAAAACTGGATTCTTATAAATATTTTTCTCCACATTTGAGAAATATTTTGAGATCGTATGCAAAGCAATAAATTTAATACCAATTAAATGAAAATTCCAGCGAATATTCCGCACTATTATTAACTATTATAGCAAATGATTTATATTTTTCAGATTTAATATAATATAAAATATATGAATAAAAAAATCTTATTAAATGACCCGAAATTTTCGCTAAAAATCTTTTTTCAACCTAATTATACGGTAAAAAGGGATTCATAACGAGCACAAAGAGTGATCTTTCAACTGATCCGCTTCATTACCACCTAATCCTCAGACAATGACAACTTAAACTATGCACACATAAGATGATTGGCTTTATTTACTTTTTTCTCAAACAATATTCAAATTTATTTTAATAAATAGAGGTTTTTCTCCAATAGAAAATCGAGTTCTGAGTCCTCTGTCAAATCCCATTACATGTAATCCCTTTAAAGTTGATTAAAAATATTTATAAAATAAAATTAAACTATTGTTTGGAAACACTGTATCACTGCTTAGATATTGAATAATATAGCGATTTAGTCGACGTTTATCCACAGAATAGAGTTTTTGTTGTGAAAAACAAACAGTTTATAGCTTTTATGGGCTATTATGGCGTTCGGCTCGACATTGCAGTAATGACCCCCAAAAGTGTCATTCCTTGCGATTAGCATTTCTATCATTGAATCAAATGAATCGAATCCAACAGAATTTCAAACAAACTTTATGTCATTTCTCTATATATTCTACTATCAAATACTGATGGCTAGACTCTGTCAACGAGACTCTGGGGGTATAAGAATAGGTGAAGGGACTAATTCTCGGCTCATAACTCACACCAAATGACCTGAATTACAATCGACCTATAACTTAAAAGTTGACCCAATTGCACGAGCTTGCTCAAATTGGGAAAAATCTGATCCAAATTACTTGCAAAGTGTTCAGTGTACAATTATGAATGCACTTTCTATGATTAGAGGCAATGTCCAATCAAAATGTGAATCTCTATGATGAATGCCACAATTATACCATGGTCACAATTATACAGTATTACAAAAATCATTATTGTATGTGAAGTCATATAACCTAATATAAGCTCAGTTTAAATAATCAACTTTAAGACAGAATAGTTGAGAAAATAATTTTAATGATAATTGATTATAAATATGATGCGGAGTATTAGTACTAATACTGTATAACACGAGTTGGCACTCATTATCATTAATTAAAAGCTATTAATTAATGACATTATAAAAGATAAAAATATTTATTTAAAATGCTCTGAATTTTATAACGCATTTTCTATACATTATTCAACTGATTATATCTAACATTAATTGATTAATAGAAAAGCTTACCTCAAATGGAGAGATCACTCGTATAATAATTAAAGGCATTTTCATCCCATTCTTCACTCTTTGCTCTAATGTTTTTCGTCTGCAATTCAGCCATTAATTAGTGAAGAATTATGATTCGAGAAAAAGGAAATGATTGCCACAAACTGTGAGCCTAACTCAGCTCTAGTCAAGAACAGTTTAGTAGACTCTTTCCCAACATTATTGGTCTATATTTTTTGTTTTGTTTTAACTTAACTTATATTTTGCTTTTCTTTTTCCGAAAGCTCTAAATGGGATTCGAAGCAAAAATTGTATTAAATTTATGAATGCATTTCACTATAATTTCATCCCTGTGCCAGAATATAATATGAACGCAAAAATGTGTAATTATTTTTGATTGATGTAATCCGTGACTCACTTTGAAGTGTGAAAATATTTTTTGCCCAAAAATTACTGTAATTTTATCTGATATTAGAGCAAAAGATCTAATTTCTGCGACATTAGAGTCAGTGGAGAAATATTTTTTTCTTCACATAGTATTAGGTTTTTTAGTGCCCAATAAAAAGTTGACAGATTTTATATAATTAAAATCATTAAATGTATTAAAAATAATTCAGATATTATCTCATTTTTATATAGTATTCAATTATTTTGAATGAGAGTGCGATTGAAAGAGAAAATGTAACAAAAAAATGAATTTAACGCTAAGTTATTAAATAAATTTTGCATTAAATTAATTAATTTTAATATAATTATGAATAAAAAGGATATTAAAAAGAGAATAGACATTAAAATAATGTTTTTCTCTCGTTCTCTGCCATCATATCTGATATATTCAGAACGAAAGGTCTAATTATTTATTCTTTTATTACTTTCTAATTATTTATGAATAAAATTAATTTCTCGTATGATATGATCGAAAAGAAAGACATTGTTCTGGTCTGTGATTATCTAATAAATATTGTTTATATAAAACTATATTAATAGTGCAAATATATTATTCTTGTTCTGATACCAGAGCTCTAAAAGTTTATTCAATCAAAAATTTTATTTCTGATTCTTTAAGTTTTTAGAGATTCTGTGAACCGAAAGGCGAAACCGAAAGAAAGAGTGCTTTTATTCCTACTCGACATCCAATCAGATTCGCTCCTGATTTGTATATTTCTATATTTTATATATTTATACGTATTATTGAATTATGACATTAAGATTTTACGTGAATCCATAATAAATTTACATAAATTTTCTAATTTCGTTCTACACATAAAATAGAGTCTAAAACTATAGACATATCTGAGAATAAAATTACTTCTCTTCCAGAAATGCAGAAATGGTTTATTCGCTCTCTCTTTACGCTTTCGATTCAAATAACATAAAAGAGTTATGCATTTGAATGCATAAAATTTATAGCAAAAGAAGAAAATTTAAATACTTTAGATGAACACAAATATATTTTCCTATCCTATGGCTCCTATGCTCTCCAGAAAAAAAAACTGAAAAACAATCATAAAAGTAAACATATATTCATTTTATCGGATTATTTCTTCAGTCAAAAAATTGCTGCTATTTTTCCTTCTGTTGATATGTTTGGCGAAGATTTTTGCTCTGCTTTACGTTTAAGCTTTGCCTTCAATTTAAAATAAGATTTCGCTTTTACTCTCTCTTTCTCTTTGCAAATGTTGGCTAAAAAATATAATATCAATAAAGAGAGAAAGAAATGGTTCTAAATATTGTTTAAAATAACAGTTTTATTTGGATTTCATGTACGAGAAGAAGAGGAGAAGAGAAGAAAGAATAAAATTTTATATATGATTATTGAAAGAGAAACGTTTGCATAACTTAATCAATTTTTGCTTCAAATTTATCCTTTCGTTTATATAATATATTTTTCTTCAAAACATTTTTTTTCTTTTCTTTAAATTTTGGAACGAATTCAATATTTTGAGTCAAGAAATAAATAAAATATTGTCTGATCTCTTGTATAACCAGATAGAAGGCGTGTATTGATATGTTTTAGTTAATTTATAATCTGAATAATTTATTTATGAATAATTCATGTCTGAATAATATGCTATTTTAGGCCAGAATTTCTGCTGAATAGAAGAATCTTTGAATTCTCTATACTTTTTTTTGCCAATAATTCATTATATTATAAAAATAGAAAATTTATTATTTATTAAAAACCGAATTACTATTATTCTAATAATTATCAATACGATCTGTCTGAATGTTAATTCCTGTGATAACATTATAATTATCTAAATATGACGTTTCGCTAATTTACTATTCAATCCAATAATTGTAAATCATTTCGAAAGTAAAATATAATTATGAAATCAGCCGATAAGTGCTGTTGAAACTCATCAGAATGAAAAGTAGATGGATGATAAATGTACGATCAATGTTCAGTTTGTTTTCAAATATTTTTTAATAAAAATTTATCCTGATTTGAGATAGCAACTTTCTTAACTTTTAGCAATTCAACGACAATTAATCATTTGTTTTCATTCTTAATCTTTTTTTGTGCAGTAATTCTTGACATAAATAATAGCAATAATAATAATAATAATAATAATATTTTTTTTATACATAAACATTATTTTTTAATAGAAACTTAAGTTAACTTGTTTTCAAAAAAATTTTATCTAAATTTTTTCTTATATATCGCAATATTTAATTTTTTTATATTTTATTTAACATTATTTTCATCATAACCTCCAACTTCGAAAAATTTCAGAAATTTCAGAGAAAATCGTTGAAAAGTTCGTTAGATTTTTCATAAAAGTCTATAATATCTGTAAATATAATATATATAATAATAATTCAATGATTAATAATAATAATATTAATTAAAATTTAATAATAATTTGCTGAATATCTAAAAAGATCAAACATTTTCATTAAATATATCAAATGTCTAAAACTTCTTTGTTTTTTGCTTTTATCTAAAATTTCTGAAATTTTAACTTTTATTTTGTTTGTTATATATTTCGAAATATTTTTTGTCTGTTTTTTTCTGTGAAAAGTAGAGAATAATTAACAAAACAAATCTTTAGTCTCTTATTGATAAAGACATATAATTATTGTATAACAAAATTAATGAATAATAATAATAGTAATGATAATTAGTTTTAAGGATTAAAAAAGAGGAAAAATATAATTTTTATGTGTGTTTTGGGAATGTATTTGTAATTTGAATTTTTGTTTTTAAAACTTAATATTTTATATTATAGTTTTGGGCAGAGTTTAGAAAATAAGAAGAAATGATAGAATTATATAATAATAATAAATAAGAACAGAAATAAATGGTTGCGTTTGTGTCCACCCATTTATAAACTGTAAATCACTTCTAATTTGATTTTATTCTTCCAACAAATATATGTGGCTTTTCTTTTAGCACACTTATGCACACTTTGCACACCTGTGTCTATACATTAATAATATGATCATCATCTTAGTCATCACCGGCTTCATTATCACCGCATCGTCTCATCCTTTTAACACTTTTTTCATTAGTCGACTTCTCCTCTGTTTTCATCCAATATCTCAACTGAACTGCTTTTCTTCTGCTCTTTCTCTCACATTCTCTCACTTTCTCAGACAGACAATGCATTCATTATCACATTCCCTCACTTTCGCTCTCTTTCCGTCTGAGTCTATCCAACTGACTAGTGACTAGTGAGCCCCATCCGTGCCTCATCCCTGGCTCCTGCCTATCTATCTATCCATCTTCTGTGTTCACTCATTCTGCATGAATAAGTTTCCCGTAAAAGATTAAATAGTGGTGTCAGTGCTCAGCATTCACTCATCATTCAGTTGGTCTTAATTTTTGTGCCTTTACTTCACTTTTCCATTCATTCCAATGCATATGTATTCGTATTATTCTGTAAGTTATTATTAATAATAATAATATGTATGTAAGAGATCACTGCATATGAGTCGCAAACGTATGAACAATACTGAGTACTAGTATTGAGGACTCTATTTATAACTGATAGCATTCTATACACATTCACAGTATTCACACAATGTATTCGATGTTGTCGTATATAAAAAATGAAGTTTAACTTAAATTATGAGGTGTGAGCCGAACAGGACTTAAGATTAACATTTCTGCACGACTTACGCATCTAATGCTTGCTCTTTCACTCTCGCATTGTTTGATGGAAGGGCTGGAAAGGCATTCACAACAATATATATGACAGAGAAGTTTTTGGGCAAAAATAAAGAGAAATCGGATTTTTTGAAGAAAGAGTACTTTTGAGTTATAGAGTGAGAGTGAGAGGAATTGGGAATCGTATCGATCATTAGAATAATAATACAGAATAAGGAATAAAGAATATAAAGAATGGAATTCTCACTCAATAGGAGTTCATGTGTGACTTGGCTTTGCTCTTAAAACTTATACAGAATAAATACATAACTTTTTCCATATCTCATTTCAATTCTAACACTTATTCTATATTTTCCTTTCTTCCTATTTCTTCTCGCTGTTCAATCACGTTCACTGTACTACCGGTGCCCTTTATTTTATTTTCATTTTTTATTTATGCTTCTGTAGTAAAATTGTATAGAAATTCGTATCAATACTGCGAAATGCGGTAATACTATGTATGATATTAAATGTTGTGTCGAATTGTGTTTTGTGAATGTTTAATGTATGTCAGTCTGTCTTTTCTTCTCATACTCCACAGCCATTTTCATTGACTCGCACATACTTTTCCCCCGTTTTCTATCAAAATATTTTTGACGACTTTTTTTTAATTCATTCGCGTCACAGAATTGCACAGAATTTCACAGAATTTCTGCACAATATTCGCTTCCATTCTATTTATATTTGCCTTAAAGTTATGTTTTTTATGTTAAGAAATGCTGAAAAAAGGAGATCAATGAGAGCAGCGAATACAACAAACCTCCAGCCCATAGAACACATACACTTTTTTCCTACTCCTTATGAATATATTTTTTTCTGCTCGTATACTCAATACCGAACCACTTTCTGCCCGAACAATACCCAATACCCAATACCCAATACCCAATACCCAATACCCTGCCAATTCCTTCTCATCAATTTTAAGTCTGCATTTTTTCCTTCTCTTTCTCTATTCATCTGAAAAACTCTACTCTTTTTTCCTATCTTTATATTTGACGTCTAATTCAATAATCGAATGAACTTTATATATATATTGGAATTTTTTTTTGTATTTTCTCTATTTTTTCTTCTTCTCGTTTACCGTATAATCCAAATAGTGGTCAAAATCTGTCTCCGCAGCAAAAGTACTGTTTATCTTCAAATTTTCTTTTACAACTTTATTCACGTTCACTGATGTTGGCTAAAAATTTTGTGTTTGATTTGTTTTTATCATCCTCTCCACTCCATTCTCTCTCTCTCTCACTCCCTCCCTGTCCCTTTTCTCATTCTCTCTCCCAATTTATCCCCTATCTCTCTGTCTGTCTGCTGTATATAAGCTCTCTCTCTCTCTCTCTCTCTCTCTCTCTCTCTCTCTCTCTCTCTCTCTCTCTCTCTCTCTCTCTCCGGCTTTTCGTTTATACAGAAATGTTGTGTTTTTTTTGATGAATCACTAAAAATGTCACTGAGTTTGGACTTAGATTGGAATTATCGAAGCGATCAATATTTCATAATCTTTTGAGAATTCAAAGACTGTTTTGCTTTTTATATATATATCTTATATATAACTTATATCTGTTATCTGTATATATCTTAAATAAGTATTGCATAGCTGAGTAGAGCCAATCTCTGCCTTGCATTTTAACACTATTTTTCTTATTTATTTATTTTTCATTTTAAACAAACCTATTGCACCTAAACTATTAATAATAAAGCTGTTCACTCATTCTTGCAGCCCATAGATGCTTGCAATGGTACTGAACACACTTTCCTTATATATATCTTATATACTGTACTGAATTTATATATATATTTACATTCTTATTCACCAATAAATATATATATATTATTAAAGATCCCTGAACTTAACTGATGCCTAAAGATTTTTATTTTTTTAAGAATATTTATATTTATAATAATGTGTCCAAAAGAAGGGCATTTCGAGCGCGACTTTCCCTCTTAAATGTCATTATTTTGAGGCTCAAGTATATGAAGTGTTTTTGTTTTCTGTCATATCTGTTATATGTCTGTTATGTTTGTTTCTCAATGTATGTATGTATGCATTCTCTGTTGTTTTCTGATGTGTGAATGGATGAGATGGATCAAAAAGAGTCAAGGAGAAAATGAGATGTGAATGCTGTAATGCAAAACGTTTTTTGAATGTCGAATAATGTCAATATGAAAATGACATCGAATTACCATTACTTGAATCTACTGCTGGTTCATATGGACAGTAGTCTTACAGTTAGTCTTATGGCTCTTTCAAAGCATATTCTCTCAATGTCTTTGTTAGTCATCTGTCATATAATACACTTTTCATCAAATCTGTTGTGTTTTATGTTTTTTAAAAATTATAATTCTTATAAATTTAGTGTAATATCGATATTAATATAAACGCTGTTTGTATGCATGAATTAGCATTAATATGCACTTAACAGGTCTGGTCTGTCCTTGTTAACATGTATAGTGTATTAACATTGTATTCTGTATTCTCTTATTCTGTAATTCTGTATATTCTGTATTCGGTTTATGACTAAAAACAGTATAAATATGTATTGAATTAACGTCCAGATAGTGTGAGTGTGTGTTTGTATGTATGATGTAGTGATGTAGTGATGAGATGATGGGGTTATGGGCTATAGTTTTCGTTATAATTAATTAATTTAATTCTATACTCAATACAACTCTTAAATATATTATTTCTTTTAAATATATCTACAGTTATGTTAATATCAATAATAATAAAACAATTGTTAATCAATTGAACAGTCAATCAGTCCTATGGTATAATTAATTTATCATTAGCTACAACCTAAAGCCAGTGTCATTTACCCCAATACCCGTTGGGTGGAATGTTTTTTCTGCTGCTCATTGTCTGATGGCCGCCCGTGGGTGTCGATGGGGGGTAATGGTGCCCGTGATGTCCGGTGGCGTGGCACGATGTGGCATGACACGAGTGCCACGACGTAGAAGGCGGCGCACCCACACTGGCCACACTGCCCATTTCGGCGTCACTGCCATTGCCGCCGGCCTCCTCTTGCAGTTTCATTTGGTTGGCGTAGAACTCCCAGAGTCGGGACACAATCAGAGTGGCCATAATCGAGCCGTGATTGTGCTCAATGAGCCGCAGCACAAACACACCGTCCCAGCCGAGGTAGTTGGCCGATATCTTGCGGGCCAGCCTGCCCACCTCGGCCATGCTGACCAGCCTAGTCCTCCACAGGCAGAGGCGTATGTACGCGAGTCGGTTGCAGCGGAACGTACGCCAAATCCAGAAGAAGAGACTAATTATGTTTAAAGGCATCAAAAATGCCAAATAAAACCAAACAACAGAAAAGATCTTCTCATTGAACACATTGATGGGGAGCACGCACTGGCACGTGTAGGTGCGCAACCCTCCCTGGATTGCAGCACGCACTTGGCACAGGGTCTGCAGAGGGAACCGAGGCGATGCCCACCAGTCACCGTCGATGGCGAACCGACGGATCAGTTCGAGTCCGTGACGAAGGAATCCGCGGCCCATAAAAGAGCCCAGAAGTACGAACTGCAGTCCGACGTTCAGGACATACAGGCTCTTCACGAGAAGGTACAGTAGGCACAGGTAGCGGCTCGGCCCGCCCACACAACAACGGCACGAGAGAGGCAGTCGGCAGGCGGGGTCAGTACACCAACCGGCCTCACCGGTCACTAGTGTATGGAATTGGTCCACAAACTCGGCCAACAGAGCCTCCCTCTGCTGACAGCCCGGGGGCAGACTTGAAATATCTGATGCTTTCTTCAGCAGTCGTCGCAGTTTCACACCTGCATTGTGAGCACAGGAGTTCCAAATGAGGAACGGCACATAGAAGCAGCAACCTTGCACCAGCAGGATTAGCGGTGCCCATTGATAATACCCGACGCGCACCCGACGCAACCGCTCCGGACCAGTGGAGGCCACGTCAAACCCACCGTAGTCTAGCTCTTCCGGAAGAACACGAGGATCGGGCGGGTCCTGGAGTCCAGTGCCGGACGAGTGGAGATGACATGGATTGGAAAGAATTGAAATGATTAGCATTGGATCGATCGGTTGGACTCGTATTGGACTATCAATAATGCATTGCCACTCAACACCATTAGTCAGTATTTCATTTTTCTCTCCCTTTCCCTCACATTCTCTGATCTATTTTTTCTTTGACTATCTCTTTGTCAGACATTTAAGAACTGTTAAAATTTCTTCAAACGATTTCCCACTGTTTTGTTCGGTTTATTCATATCCTGAGAACTGCGGAAATACTAGAGTACTGGAGAAGAGACTGTCATTTGAAGTCATTGAACATTGAAAGAGAAACTGAGAGTTAGTTTGTCTGAAGTATTAATACTATATTATATAATATTAGAGTCAATGCATTATTGGTTGCCTTTGGAGGCAAACAGTTTCGATGGTTTCAATGCTTCTCTAAATTGTATGGTTTGTGAGATTTGCAAAATAAATGAGAATTTAGAATAATGTTGTACTGGATAAGGGTGTGGAACGGTATGCTATGCTATTCTATGCTACAGTATGCTAAGCTGTGATGACAAAGAGAGTAAAGTGACAATGCTGCTATCATGATGAAGAGCTCTGTGTGAGTGTTTGTGGTGTGTGTGCACTGTAGTGAGTGGTCACTATATCATAAGGATTAATTGATGAGCCCTTACCTGTCCTGTAAAGCCGTCATAATCGTCATCGTCGGCATCTGCAGCGACGAGATAATAGGTGGAAGCGGTCCAGCAGTAAGAGTTCACGTATCGCGCCTGAGGTTCAGTGAAATAGGTCGGTGTAAAGCATTCGATGGGGTCTCCGATGTATTGTTTGGTGAATATGGGCAGAGCCAGAAACAGGAAGACTAGTAGTGTATACTTGCGGTTGAGTTTGTCCACCCCGTCGTCCACCGGAACATGAATTCCGCCGATAAGATCGTGAAACCTGTGAATAACAAGGAGAGAGGGGGCCGAGCAGGTACGAGTTGGTTCAAAGGACAGATAGCACGACCATCGAGGACATCAGGACGACAGGCGTACAGAACAAACAAATACAAACAAACATTGAGCACTCGCACAACAGCACCGATACATTAGCGTCAAAAATAAGAATAAATAAGAATAAAGTATAAGAAAAATATTCTTCTCTTTCGCTTTACTCTGCATTCCGTATCTCAAAGCTATTATTAAAATAAATATTTCTCACAATAATAGTAATAATAATAATAGTCGTAAAGAGTATCGCAATAACGAACTGAACTCAACTCAACTCCAATATAACAACAGTAAAGCAGCAAAAAAAATAGTTTCCAAACATCGCGTATAGAAACAGTACAATCAAGTTATTTTTGACAAACCAAACACTGCCTGAACACTGCAGCTAGCTAGTATATAAGTATGAACAAGTACATTCTCATGCGTTTGAAATTGCAAGCGAATTATCAGCTCTTTCTTCAATCAATTTATTTTCAAATACGTTTCAAAAATCAATTGAAAGACTTTTTATTTGAATTATGTTTTCAAAAATATTAATTAAATTTATAATTATTTATATATGAATTGAAGAGAAGAGGAACTGATATTTAAATTTGAAAAGCATGAGACAGCTCATATGAACAGACACTCGACTAGTCTAGGCTAAACAATGAACACCGGAGGACGAGAAGAGTAAGAAAATTATTACATACTGCA
Source organism: Eueremaeus valkanovi (assembly GCA_034693305.1). Taxonomy (NCBI): domain Eukaryota; kingdom Metazoa; phylum Arthropoda; class Arachnida; order Sarcoptiformes; family Eremaeidae; genus Eueremaeus; species Eueremaeus valkanovi. The sequence goes on from JAQIWA010000445.1 coordinate 25,102, forward strand.
CTAACCGGAAGAGAAAGGACATTGTTGATGGCTCGTGACGCGAGCTTGTTGCTGAAGAAATTCCCTTTGACAGCTCCAGGACCGGTATCTATTGCAGACGAACCACTCAAATAAGGAGGAAAATGGGGCCAATGAGAAGATAATAGTCGTGTCAGTTGTGGGCCTTTCAGAACTGGTCGATGCACTCAATTCTTTCAATTGTTTATTTAAGACTCTATTGTCGTGTTTGGCAGTGACTTCTGGCAGCAAAATGTCTGTTATATGAGTTGGCAGTGAACTCGACTGTTGGCAGTGAAGTAATTGTTGTTGTGTTCGGATTCGGTATTTCTTCTTCTTATTATAGCCGCTCTTATTGTTATTATTAGTATAAAAATTATGATGAGATTGATTCGAACCAAAGCTTGTTTCAACAGATAGAGTATGTATAGTATGTCTACTCAACCCAAACTGTTTGCACTTCTGATTAACTTTTCTGCTTTTCCCCACCAATGATAACGATGAAAATGAACTGTTAGTCCTGATAGCCGAGCAATGATGACAGAGTGAAAATGCATTCATGGCCAGCCTTTAAGCATCTATGCATCGGTTTGAGAGACGTTCGCCCGTTCGGTGCTATCCGACCATTACATAGACAGTCAGACAGTTATACAGTTTGAGACGCTTTCAGTGTGTGTTTGCGTTTGCAGTTTGCAATCACATCTAATTCTAGTCATTCAGTCATTTAGATCGCAATCAAATAACTACTAAATACAGAGACAAAGAGAAGAGAAGACAGGAATTGCATAAATACGATAAATAGAAAAAAGAGAACATTTTAAATGAATGACTAATAAATGTAATCCATTAGAGAATTGAGAATATTCTTAATCAAAGCTATGCTAAAGCTTTCTCTAATGTTTTTGATAATTTACATATAAAACTACACTACGTTCTCGTCGTCTCTTTACTCGTCTAATGTAAGTATTGTATAGAAAACTAAAAACAGAGACAAAAAGATGTATAGATTAAGAGAGAGCGAGCGAGAGAGAGAGAGAGAGAGAGAGAGAGAGAGAGAGAGAGAGAGAGAGAGAGAGAGAGAGAGAGAAATAGAGAGAGAGAGAGATGCATTTAATGCATTGAAGGCATACAAGCCTTAGAGCAATAATAATAATTATTATTATTTGTCTGTTTGTCTCCGAATGGATCCCAATATCAGATTTGTTCGCTTTTTTGCTTAATTTATTTCTAACGCACGTATCATACGATTGAGTATTCAAGTCTCTGAATGTGAATCCATCCAAAAGAATTGCATTGAATCAAAAGCTCGTCTGCAAAAGGCGTGCTAACCCTGTAATTTGGTTCGGGGCTTAAACTGCATCCACCGAACAAATGACAATTCCTATACATCTAAACAACAATACAAACGGCGTCTTAGCTATACTCAACTCAAGACAATGGGTTCTACTTTACTATTCAATCTTTATTAGTCCACTCTTTTTCCTATTTCGCTAACATTCCTTATCAATTGTATTCTTGGTCATAAAAGTAAACATGCAAAAGATTTTTTAATCTTCATAATTCAAATAACATAAAAACAGAGCATTAGACGCATTGCAACCAATAGTGTGCCCAAAACAGTAGAAGATATGCAAAAGGCTATTCTCCTCCCGAAAGCACACTTCAGTGCAATGCCTTGAATAAACACTCGGCTAACTTCTAAGCCATCAAATATATAGTGTATATAAAGATAATAAATCATTTGTTCAATTTTTATGATCACTACAATTGTGTTATATATCTTATTAGAGAGAATTTCATTGTATTCGTTCACTCGTTAGATGTCTCGTTGACGGCGTATATGAGAGTTAAACACAAATTGTGTTGAGTTAAACGAATAGAAGAAAAAAAAATAACGAAAGCCCGAAAAGAATGAGAAAAAGAGAGAAAAAATAGCAACGAATGAGTTTTCACAAAAATAACTGATCGAATAATACTGGTTATAGTGCTCTGTAAATCGTGTTGTGTATGTGATGTGATCTCTTATCGTTTTATTGAACCTGTGATAAAAGGGCGATTCGATTCAGTCATTCTCTCCATTCTTTGCTTTTAAGTCTAAGTCTGTCGACTCTGACTCTGATCCCAATCCGAAACATCACAACTTAATAACAGTGACGCACGAGTAGTCTGAAGACAAGAGTCGCACAGAAACAGAAACAGACTTAAGAATAATGATTATGGACTCTGATATGGGATCTGATATTTAAGGCCATATTTTTGCTAATATTTTTACATTCAATTCATTGGTTTTAATATTCATGTCCTATAAATACAATCAATATTTCATAAATATAGTCACAAGTGATGTGATATTCATATAATAAATGAATAAAAATGATCTATTATTACGTTAACTCAACTAAAAAATTAATGTTTGCTATATTTTTATTTTGCATAAATGTTTTTTGCACTGATCAGTTATACTGTGATAGTGAATACAGCATAGTAACCAAAATTAAAACCCAGCCCACAAATTCAAATGTGAACCAGCCCAAAACCAGAACCGCTGTATTGATGACATTTAGGAAGCGTTTCATATTATATAAATAGATTTACTTATATTTTAATTTATTCTTTGATTTTCTAATATTATTTGCATAAATACAGTATATTATTCAGTATTACTGTTACAGTATTGAGTCGAATGAGTAATATAAGGAAGTCTTTTATAACCCAAAAGGTGTAACGCCTTTATTGACATTATGTCCACTTTTACGTCAAATGGTCAACAAATAAACATCGGATTCAACACTGTTTATATGGATTAATAAAAATAAATTAAACACAACTCTTAATAGTATAACATTGAGATTAATCCCTGAAATTATGTGTTTAGAGATTTGTAAGCAAATCAGACATTTGAGCCGAAGTGAAGACAATGTCTTTAAAACTTATTTATTCTCAATTAAAATAAACTCTAGATTTATATAAATTATTTCTAATAATCCACATAAACATTAATTATTTCCAGTGATTAATGTATTTATAATTAAACTGGGCATTAATGTGAATAATCTGCACAATATGTTATATTTAGATTGAATTTGACATTCAAACCGGTTTAAGCAATGAATATGAGATGACTATGTTTTCAATTAATTTGATGCTAAGCTGTATTACAAATTTTGAAACACATTTTTCAGCATATTTTACATAATATTCAGATTCATTAACTTTCAAGACTTGAAAAATAGATCATTTATAAAACATAAGAGATCTCATCTGGATCATGCTCATTGACCCCTTATCTCAAAGCAGATCATTTATATTTCAGACTGAAGACACGGCTCTACTATTTGTCAGTACAAGTGAACAGAATTAAGTATTTATAGCGAAAATACATTTTATATTTAAATTAAGTTTTGAAATGCATTTATATTTGATATAAGACTTATTCGAAATAATGCGTTAGAGTTGTCACATATCCCGGAAATACCGGATTCTTCCGGAATTATGCTTTCCCTTCCGGTTCAAAAGTATATTCATAGACTGCTTATCCATAGGATTCCCGGAATTAAAAATCTTATTCTGGATAACAATTATTCTGAAATCCATTAATTGTTCGCATATCTAGTGAATAGAGTTTAAAGATTTTAATGGAATATAAAGAAGAAAATAGTCTTAAGGCTAACAACTATAACAGAATTATGTGCAGAATTCAATGAGCAATCAGTCAATACCAGCACTAGCCTACTATCAGGGTTACTCAAATCAAAATACAACCCTTTCAACTCATTCAATCTGGCAACCCTTCTTCTAGGAGGGTTAGGGCTACAATGGAGATCCTGAACCTTTTACTTAGCAGTTTCATTGGGTTTCAGAAATGTTGATCTGCATATTTTGATCCGAATGACCCCCTCTTTCATCGTGGAAACCAATCCTATACTCATCTAAATTAAGTGACAAATCGACACAAATTCAAATTTTGTGCGAAAAAAGATGAATAGAATTATATTTACAAATAAAGTCATAATTTTATATTTAAAGGTCAATACATATCATTGAATCAGTTCTTGTAAATTCATATCGTTCTGAGCCTCAGAATGCGACAGCAAATAAGCTGAAGTGAGTGAATAGAGCAAGTACAATTTTTTATCTTAAATATTTGCTACAGGTCCCTAGACCAAATTACGACCGGACTGACTCTTTGTTCAAAATAGTTTCTTTTTATTCAAATTCAGCCTCTTTTTGATGAAATTGCAATTTTTCCGATTCATATACAATGAAAAAAAAACTTTTCCTCAATTTCTGTGACTTGAAATGACCTCGAGCTGGCCTTCTTCTGAACTTACTCTTATATGAAATTAGGCCCTAATATCGAAACAGTCTTCAGATATAACAATATAATTATTATTATAGAGTATATAATTTGTCGCAAAAATACTTCAGTTTGAATCAGAAATTAAGTTCAATTAAATTATTTGAGATTTTTTATTCTGGTAAAAAAATACAAGTATGCCCAACATCAATTTATTGTAAGACTCAGATGTTGTACATAAATAGGAAAAAATTTAAGTGAGATTTGAGTCAAATATTATTATTTAAATCAAATTTAAATTCAAATCCGAATTTGAATTTCAAAATTTTTTAGGAGAAGTCAGATCTTATCGATAAAATATTGCCCATAAAGTCAATTATTCATAAAAACCCTTATTTTTGGGAATATAGAAAGTAAAGCAAAAGCTTATTTGAAATTACAATTTCCGCACTTGTAGTTCATATTAATTTTTGATGCACTTCATTGACTATAATGTAATTTTTTAAACAAAATTCTTTAAATATTAAGATAAACAAAGCATTGACTCTCTTATGCAATATTGAAGACATTATTTATATAGTTTTTGAATAAGTAATGCTCAATAAATTAACTGGGGCATATTTCTTTTTTTACCTGTATATATTTTGTATGAACTCTATTTATTTTATTAATTTATGTTTAAATATTTATTTTACTTATATTTATATTAATATCCAATTAATCTGAAAACTGTTTTAATAAATAAATTGAAATGTTTTTGAAAAATAATTATAAGAATAGATGAATAAAAACTATAAGAGACAAAATAGAAACTTAATTGAACTAGAACAAATTTTCAAAATGTGACCAAATTAAAAGAAGATTCATTAAAAATTTTATCAAATAAACAATCAAGGGTATTTAATTTATTTTTAAAATAGAGAGAAATAATTTCTAGCAATTTTCAGTTTATCAAGATGCCTATGGAAAATCCTGTGAACGTAATTTAAATTTCGAAAACTGCATAAACCAGAGATAGGCAATGGGTCTGACGACAGGGGGGTAAGCAAAAGTGGTACAATGAATCAATTTTTTCTCCCAAAAGGGCCACATTTTCGAGTTTTTGCCTCCAAATCCTCGAAAAGCAGAGGGGGTATGCCTCAGCCAAAACCACATGTACCCTTTCCATTGCCTATCTCTGGCATAAACCAAAAAATATTCAGGGCGTTAAGTGAACATAATGAGTTCAAATTTTGATTAACAAAATATATCCAAGAAGTTTTCCCTTTTATTTAGGGAATTTCGAGAAGAAATTGACCCTGAGATCAGACATTCGATCCGAAGTACAGTTGACTCATCAATGAGAGTCGAGTCATGACTTATTGATACGAATTAATGATAATATTCAAATAATCAGAAGTTATTTCAGATTAAGCTTTCATAATGCTTGTACTAAGAAAAATGAGCCTGGGTCGGAAGCATTAAGCATGTTTATAGCTTGTTTCAGTTCCATATATACTATGATATACTGTTGTATAGAATAAATTGATGCACACAATAGTGTAGAACAAAAATATTTGAGTGGAAGTACTGTCAGTATAATTAAGCAATTTATATATAGAGCAGACTATAATCTGAATAGTTTTTTGACTTCTCATCGAATTTTTTAACCATTTATTTACAATAATAGACTTTTTGCATCTGCTATACAATCAACTAATGATTGAAATCGCTATTAAATACAAAAACCAGAAATGCATTCGTCAGTAGAGTATTGTAATGTTTGAGTCAGTTTGACGACTGCCTACTACTGGAGTCGACTGGAATGGAAGAAAGGTTTAGAATAAGGATTAGAATCGGAATCATCTCTTATTGATGAGCTCAGTCACAAAATGATTGAGTGAACCAATTGCCTAAATTCACGATCAAAGCCGTTATACAGTAGAGTAGAGTAGAGTATAGTATAGTTTAGATCTGTATTCCTATTTCAGTATAACTTATAGATAGATAGCATATCTTACTATAGATATTGTCTAAGCTTTAGATTAATTCTGTCATTACTTTCTCTATAAGTCATTCATAATTGATATGAGAATAAGAATTGTAAAAAATAGTCAAAGAATTTAAAGAAAGAGAAAACACGGAAATAAATGGCTCGGAATTGGGTTCAGAGAAAAATCGAATCCAATTAATTTGAGTAACGATTTTCAGTATAAAAATATTGATTTTAATAATACTTTGGATCTCGAGTTAATCGCAATAACAGTGAAGCTGTTGTGCCATAAATTCGTATCAAAGCGTATGTTATGTTATGTTATGTTATTCTGTATGAGAGCTAAAAATAGACCAGATATTTAACGTTAAGGAGTGAGCGTACTCTACACTACACATCCCTGTATGCCTGTGCAGTCTAACAGAGCACTAGCACTTGCACTAGCATTCCATTCTTCAATCTCTCTTTCCTTTTTGCACTTTGTGTTATAGTAAAGCCAAAGGCATTGAAAGTAAGAGTTAAGCCTTTATTCCTAAGCAGATAAGGGGACAGACGATTGTGTATAGACTTTGACTGCAAAACAAGATTTTAGATTCAAAAATAAATTCGCTTTTTTGTACTCTTTTGTGCATTAGGTTAGGAGAGTA
>JAQIWA010000446.1:0-31999 GCA_034693305.1 Eueremaeus valkanovi
ATTCGAATTTTCGACTTAATTTCGATATTCGGTAAAATTCTAAATAATTTTTGACATTCAGTGAAAATTAATTTAATGGTTGCCATTCTGTGGGAATATCCAAAATTGGGCCAATGCCTTACTTTTATAACAACACAAATCGCTCCCAGAGTTACTGCCCTAGTCATGACTTAAGCAAAGCCTAAAGCGTTTGACTTCTGTTTCGAAACCAAATGAGAGCTACAATAAAGACAGTTAGGAATGAATGTTATGTTCATTAAAATGATATTAAAGTTTATTTTCAATATTTATATATTTAGACAAAAATAATAGAAATACAAAATCTCTTCAATAGATTTACAATAAAGTTAACGAAAAACTGTTTTGTAATAAAAATCAATCGAATTATGAAAACAGAGAATTAATGAATAAATTGTAAGAATAATGAGATTAAGAATATTCTGGAATCAAACGATTGAAATCTGAGTTATAGTCGATATTGTGATCACAATTACAGCCAATTCAGTGAAATGTTTATAAGAATTGGAAAACAAATGAAAATTAATTAAATCTAAAATAAATAGTTTTTGTTAATAAAAAATAATAATAATCTATACTTCAAAAGAATCGTCAGTTCCGCCAGTCTTTGCCCCGACTATTGTTGTAATTTTCAAAATTGCAAACTTTTAGTGACTATTGTTTTGAAACTATTTCAACAAAAGTATTGTTTAAAGAGTTTGAATGTGAATGTGGTTTGCAGTGCAGTGCAGAGCAGAGCGACCTATCATTTGAATACAGTTTCACTACATTTGGCAACTCATGAATGTATGCACTGCTCTCACAGTCCATAGATAGAGAGGGAGGGGGCAGGGCAGGGAGAGGGGGGCTATTCTGGTTATTATTAAATGAAAGCAATTATTGTTTAGACATGTCTTCGTCTGATTCCAAATCCAAATTTATTTCACAAATTCGTTGAGTTTTCGAAGTCTTTTGTCTTTTATTGTAATTTTCATTCAATTCTTCAGACATTGAATCGATTTTTCTGTTCTTTTCTAATGAAATGAAAGCTCTTTTAAAGCCAATAATGGCTTCATTTTTCAGCTCTTCTTCGCTTTTGATGCACTCATTCGGCAAATAATCTTCGGTTTGAATGCAATCAGTGTTTGATTCAATCGATTCGTTCAACAAATCATTTAAATCGAAATTCGATTCGATTTCGACATTCGCTTCAATTATCTCAGCATTGGTTTGGATCACAGTTTCGATCAGTTCTTCCGGTTCTTCGGATTCTTGTGTTTGACAGGAATGCCAGTCATCGATAGGTTTGGCACAAATGGGACACTCTTTCAGAGCAATCAGATTAACGACAATTGGTTTGCATTTGTTTGCGTCGAGTCTTGACCTCCAGTTCAGAGCACTTCCCAAACGAATCCTTTTCTCCAGTCTTTGTCTTCGACTGAATGTATAGTGAAATGAGTTTCGACTCAAAGCTGTGTTTAATTCACATTTCATTGCTTTCATTGCAATAGTCTTTGAATTCCAATCATTATATTTGAAGACATTCTTCGAATGCAAATGACTTTCATTTGAATCATAAGTATTAATACAAATATTTTGATTGAAAACCATTTGAATGACTCTATCGTTCGTTAGTTTCAAATCAAATGTTTTCAATAGATTTGAAGACATTTTCGACGAAAACTCATAATTAGTGATAAACTTAATGTACTTTTTTCGTTGCATTTTCTCCTTTTCCTCTTCAATGCTATTCTTCTTCTGCTTCTGAACAGCAATACTGTTAATACTGTTCACTCTTTTTCTCAATGTTTTCACTTTCGCCGCATTTTCTATGCATTTGATCTCTTTTTCAGTCAAAAAGAGTTTGTTTTGCTTTTCAATGAGTTTTCGGTTCAAAACTATTTCATTGGATTCGTCTCTAAATAGTTCATCGATTCTACCGATTCTTCTGATCGGAAAACTCTGTTTCAATGAATTCAGACAATTATTACTCAGTTTTTGATTCGCAATCAAATTCATTGAACGCATGAAATCTGTTTGGCTTTCAATCGAAGGCTTTTCCGGTTCAGTCGGTTCCGTCTCTACTGAACAGACTTTGAGCTCAGGTTTGATATACTTTTCGTAAAATGTTTTGTCGTATCTCTCGATCACATCATTGGACAGACGTCTCAACACAACCACTGCTTTCAGATTCAGTTGACTTTTGACACAACAATCAGTCATATCATTCGAATCCATTAAATACTGGAAATAAAAACGTTTTCATTAAATAAATTGATTAAAGACTTGAATAATAATAATATAGAGTTCACTGCAATGAGTGAACACTATATGCACTACAAGAACATCAAACGATCGCATCGTTAATATCGATCGAAAATATTTGATAAATAATAAGTATTTAATAGAAATAGAAATCATTTGAAACATACCTTCGAATGAATCGAATGAATGAATGTTTGAATTGTTTATAGAATTACTTGAATTGCGATTCAATTGAATGAAACAAAACTAAGAAAACAATCGACTCTTTCGTCACTTTATATTAGACGCGCATTCAGTTTGAACTCTCAGCTGATGTGTAGTTAACACATGTGGCCATAGAGTGCGCGCTCTGTCTGTGCTCTGAGACAGAGAGTAGTGAAGACTTGAATTGAGTGTAAATCCGATACGAATTGCAATTGCGTTCAATCGAAAGCTTAAACTCTTCACTGTTTGACTCAACCATTGCTTTACCTCTTTATTGACGACAACTGATTCACGTCTTAAGCATAGGTTAAGAATGAATTGAAACCAATTGTTTGTCCGGCACTACAGCTCTACTCTTAACATAATGTATGGCAATGTATGGCCTTTTTCGATAATTTAACCCAGGCTTCATTTCATGCGGACACAAATACCGTATAACCATTTGATTAGTACTGATTGATAGAGAATATTGTTTGACCACAACTGACGGATCACTCAATTGCTATAGCATTGCCTTTGGATTACTTCTGTATAATAGTCACACATATTAGTCAATTGCAGTCTTAGGGAAAAAGTTGAAAATCAAACGATTATATCAATTATAACAACATTTGGGTACACAAACCCCCCCTCTCGGGGGACTCTGGCCCTGGGATGACAGGCATGTTTGTACCATAGGGTGTGGTGGAGGCAATGCTACGCCTCAGGTGACGGCCCATCACACCCACCAAATCTTGGCCCACCCGTCAAGTGTTCGAACACCAGCTTTGCAGCTGAAAGCCGTGCCCTACCAGCCCTGCCAGCCCTACCAGCCCTACCCGAGAGCTGTTGAGTGCTCTCTGAATAAGAAGTTTATATGATTTGATGCGAATATTTCATCAGTCAATCAAATGGTTTGACTGAATATATTGTATTATTTAATGACTTCTAAAGAACCAAAAGTACTGTAAGACTGGATATGAATATCCCTTATATTCCTAAACAATACTAATTGAGTGAATGTTCGTATTGTAAGCAATTAATAGATAATTAGTTGACTTATACTGTATTTCAATATCTTTCCAATTATTCTGTATTTACAAACCCATTGAGAGTACAGTTAAGTCAAAATAATTGCATTTTCAAACAAACAGAGACTACTTATGGCTTATGTTATGTATTATAATATTAGAGACCATTTGAAAGGACCTCAAAAACAGAATTAGAACTCAAGAAGAATAAGAAGTGTTAAAAGAAATTAAGCCAAAGAGCGAACAGAATCCAAGAGTAATAAAGTCATCCATTTCTGACGAGAATAGAATAATAGAGAGAATGCACGTCAGACTCAGCTATGCATATGCTCTGACGCCAGACGTGAGCACAATTGTGTGCATTCACACCAAATCATAGACATTATTGATAGTCAGCTCATGAGCTAAAAATGTACTGGAGCTGAAACTATCAGTAAGGAAGAGTTAGCCAGTAATGAACAAAATAAGTTCAATACTAAATGTTATGAATTCTATTGAATTATTAGTTAAATAATGGAATCGTAGAACAAATGTTGTAAACACGCGATAAACGAAGTCATATCTTGTTTGGAAAGTCCAACTCTGCAAACCAGATCAAATGAGCAGTCACTATAAAGAACGCAATGCAATTTTATTGCCTGATAGGAAAAGCCCAAAAGCCCAGGTCAGGTCTGCTCTATGCCTATGCGAATGCCTGTTCCCTATGTCGTAGAAAATTATGCAAATCTTTTACTTATCTTTCATTTGAAACTATGAATGAATGGATGGAAGAGAGAAGTGCTTTAACTTTAGTCTCCCATAAGTACTGCTCTATTCATGTCTTATCTTAATTAAGGGAACTCTAGAAGAAAACGAGACAACAGTTGCCTCTAAAGAGTCCAACGAATCTCATACAGGAATTGATGTTTGCGTTCACTTACTGTATATTCTTATACTATTTTCTCTGCCATTCGACTCATTCTTAACCAAAAGTCTAAATACTATTTACTTTTTCTTTTATTTTTAAACGATTAACAGATTTGACAAAATCTCTAATGTTTTAGCGAAAGGAAAGAATAGTATATTTTTTTCCTTACATTAGTGTTTGGTTTACTGTTAGAGCAGTTTGAGTGCAATTAATATTTAGTATGCATTTTGTTTGTCACTCAATTGCTATTTATTTTAGTCTTTATCTAATCAGCAATTCTTCCAACATTTTCTGTTAAATAGACTGCGATTGACATCATATCAACAGCTCTATTGGTGACAATCTTCTGGTGCTTTTGGCCTTTCTCTTAGCTAACGGTTGTCAGAGCATTGGAGTAGTGGTGGTTTGGGTCGATGTGTCGTTGGGTGGACTCAGATCTGGAGATAACATAACTCTTAACATGTTTACCATTCATGTGATTCATATTAATATCAATTCATTCAATGCTTTCTATTCATTAATTCAATCGATTTTTTATGGACTTTATATCAATTAATAATTATTTTAATATTTTTTTGTGAATAAATGAAACGCTTTTTGAAAATATTATATTCAAAGCCTTAATTCAATAGCCGAGACATTTACAGGAATTTATGAATTTATATATATTTTCAACAAATAGTCGACTGTTTTATATAAAAGTATTTTTTTAAACACTCTTTTAACGAATCAATTCAGCGATTCTTATCATTGAAATTGTCTGTAAATATTTGGATATAATTATTAAAAGTTTAGATTTGTTTTAATATAAAGTTATTTTAGATTTTCTTAAAAAAAGTTCTCTTCTGTTGACTGACTCTAATCTGTTTGAGTCTATCGTATGACTCATAAGAAGACATTTATAACAAAAGTTTAGTTATTATTGTTATTATTATACGTAATAATTGTTAGCTTTTTATCCGATTTCTGATCAAAATTAATGAATCGAAAAGATTGTGATTTTTGGATCATTTAATACATTGAAAGCACTGCACGAATGGATGAGAGTATCTATACTGTCGATGAAGAAGCGATCGCTTCAGTCAATGGACTCAACACTCATAGCGAAGAGGATTCCAATAATTGTGACTCAAATCCGATATTGAATGCAAACCCCAATCCATTGGAAGCAAACGATCGCATGTGAGTCAACTCATGTCCTCTTTATAAGACATTATAAGACAATATATGAGACAATCGTCTCATTAAACCATTTTATGACAAATCTATTCATAAGAATAAGTATTCAATAAATGTTTGAATTCAAGCCATACGAGTCCAATAGAGGGGAGGGTAGGCCAGGGATGCGGCTCTAAGCGTGCTGTTCCTTGTCCTCAGCAGAGGAGGCATAAGAAGCCGTTTGAGACCAGGAATGGCATAGCGTCTGAATGGACGGACAGTACGACAAGAGTTGACTAATTGTCTTAAGTAGTGATCAACTCATTGCCCACTCGTCTGAACGATGCCATCGATTGTTAACTCAAATAACTGTAAACTCATTTTGAATACAAAAACATTTTATCAGACAATCTATGTTTGAGTCAAATGATATGCTATTAAAGCGTTATTTTATGTAAACTATAAATAATATTATTTTTGTTTTATTATAATTAGTAAAACATAAGTAATATAATTGGTATTCAGTCAGTCAGTGAAGTGATAGTTAAGAAAATGTTTGAACAGAAAGACTCGAAACAATTGATTCATATAAAGGAAGTGTTTATTACTTATAAAGAAATTGGACTTAATTTTAGTCACAATCTTATGATTCGGATAATCATTATTACTGTTATTACAAATTCAAGCCTTTATTAAATTAATAGTAAAATCATTAAACAGATTGTCTTTTAATTGTTTTTCGCTTATAATAAGTTTTCACGTGTTTTGCGCGCATAGGAAAAGACCTTTTTTCAAAAGAGCTATTGAAGAGGGTTTGGCTCATCTGAGGAGAGCCATTAGCCCTGGTATTTGAACTACTTTCCGATGTCTGTCCCAAATATAAAGTCTTTTCCTCTATAAATTAGTTCATCAAAAAAGTGATTTCTTGCCTATGATTAGTAAATGAGATGACGAGGGTAATAAATAGGATAATAATAGTCCGGGTCTTATATGTATAATATTCTTACTTTTATTCTGTTTGTAATTATTATAAAATATAATATTTTTATAACAATTTGTTTATTGACTAAAAATATAAACATAATATCAGATGTAATGAAGAGGAGAGTCGGGAACCGGATTACGACTCGCTTAAGATGTTTGTCGGACAGATTCCAAGGGATTGGACGGAAAGTGATTGCAGGAAACTGTTGGAACAGTTCGGAGACATTTATTCAATAAATCTACTCAAAGATAAAAGGACTGCCAAAAGCAAAGGTACTGTAGATTTGGTTTCATTTATTCTTTGATTTTGTGTTCACTTTAATCAAAATCCAAGACTCAGTCAATCTATTCATTCAATCCTTAATATTAACGTAAAGTCATTCAACAAAAGCTTGATTTTCACTCAACTCCTAAAACTAATTCAACCAAAAAATAAAGAGTATTAACAGTCGCGTAGTTTTCAGTCTATATTACAGTCAAATCATTTCACAAGTGCTTCAAAATATATATAATTTTGAAAACGATTTTTCCAAATATTAATAGTTTTATCAAACGATTGCTCGAAATAATAGTTTAGTTTAGACTCAAATTGAATGCAAATTATATTCTTTTGGCACCAAATGAATGGTTACGCGACTCGAATACAAATAGTGAGCAAAGACTTGTTGCCATTAATTCTGTGTTGAATACACTTCTGGTGAGAGAAATATGAATCGATTAATGTCTGTCTTCTTCTCCATCTCTTTGTCGGTTCGAAACCGTCTCAGAAGTGCTATCAATGCTAGCAATGAATGCAATGAATGTTCGTTTCACTCGAACTCTATTCCAGTTTCAAAAAACGCAGAGAAAAGACTACATTGTTATGAATTATAGATGAAGTGAGTGCACAGCCAAACAACCAGTGCTTTGCTTTCAATGACATTATTCATTGTGACACAACATTCAATGGCTATTCCACTGCTTTTATATTCTCCGATCCATTTTCAATACAGTCCTCAGGACTGGCTTTACTGGTGAGCCGATGGCCGACAATAAGACCAAACAATTTGAGAGAGACTTCAAACCAAAAACTTAAGGAAAGTATTTGTGAAAAAGGCAATCAAATACATAGAAAATCTCTTTCGATGAGAGGCTCTTGTATTGAAAGTAATTCCAAAGACTTGATGATCAATCAGAGGACCCGGTGCTAACCCAGACATGACTTGAACACTAATAAGGCATATCTAAAATATAAGTAGAAATTGTTTTTTTTGGCTTTTCGTAAGCCATTAGACATAGAATACTGTTTCGAAATATAGAGCAATAAATTCTGACCAAAGCATCAAAATATCAAATATACGAACGGATTGGCCATAAAAACGATGATAAAGTTCTTCGATATGCAAAATATGATAATGTGCTCTGAATTCTCTCTCAATGATTACGTGAATCAATACTGAAATTAAATTTACTTTTTTATACACTTTTTTAGTTTTGTTTGGAATTAGAGATTTCAGACACAAATTCACATTAAGTTAGTTTTGCTTTTTATTTGTTTTGCTCTTTGGCTTCGTTTGCCTTCGTTTGTCTTCAATCGTGAAATGGATTTATGTTTTTCTTTATTTCAAATATAACTTGAAGTGAAGTTCTGATGAAATTTCAGCCATTTATTTGTTTTAATAGAATTTGAACCAAAATTCGACTATTTTTGGCAAATATTGAGTTTATAAAAGTCGGACCAATTATATGATTGGTTTTCGATCTCTTGTGTCCATCACTCGAGTTGAAGGTCAGGACTCAGTGATAATTCAATGGAATCCCAGCAGAGCTGCAAATGTTAGGCCCATTCACTCGTCATCGCTGAATGACTGCACTATTTTGAGTAGGAGTTCGTGCACATCAACAGCACTGTCTGTACTCTCTGTACTGTCTGTGCTGTCTATACTGATCCCAATAGTAGAAGACATGACAATAAATGCTATGAAATTCGGTCGAAACCATTGGCACTCTTAATGTCAAATCGATCCGCAATTTCGGTTCAGAATATTGTTCGCAGTTATTGAGTCAGTAGTGGACAGACGTTGCCATCAATTAAGTCGTCAATAGTGTTGAGAGGAATCCCTTAGGAATGAGTGCCCGTTCGCTGTTCGTCAGTAGAGACCATCTGAGAGACCAACAATGAAACGGTTGATTGGGTCGCACCGGCAATGAATTCAACACAATATTGAATTACTGAGCACTCGATTCAAGAAAATGCTTACGATTTCTCTCTATTTGTTCTTTGACTCCAAATCCAAATCAACTGCATTTCATTCATTGATGGCATTCCTTTCAATATGTGCTCTCATCCCAACTCAAACTTTATGCACTAATTAAACTCATGTTCTCTACTGTACTCGACTGTACTGTACTGGACTGTACTGTACTGTACCAGACTTTCAGTCGTATCCTATGCCTTCGACATCCTATTCCTCATCACATCTCTTGTTATTACTATTATTTTTGGTTAAAAATCGTTTTCGAGACACAGATTATTGAACTTTATTTGCCATCAATTTTATTAAAAACTAATATTATATTAAAATTATTTATAGTTTATTAAAAAATGATTAATAATTTGCTTCTATTGACTAATAGGCTGTTGTTTTGTCACTTTCTACACGAGAAGAGCAGCTCTCGAGGTATTTGTTCAATAAATAGATTTCTATTTTAATTAGACTCACAGTTAGAGCAGTCAATGATTTGCTACAAAACATATAATTTATATATTTTTTGCGTTAATTAACTCCAGGCTCAGAACGCTTTGCACAATATAAGGACTCTGCCCTCGGTATGCATACCATTCCATTGATTTATTGCACATTACTCTCTATATTACTGTTAATATTCGTTTTTATTATAATATTTATGTGTTTTCAATGTTTATAATAATAGGTATAACTCATTAGTCCTCACAATCAGAATCTCTATTCTATTCAATGCTTTCGATTCCGTTCTCTCTATTGTTTTGTTATATGTTTTTCGCTTTTCTCTGAACTAATTGTATGGAAGAATAGGAATAGAAAATCAAAGAAAGAAAAAGTGAATGTCATGTGGAACGGAAGGACAGGGAGGAAAGAGAGCTCTTTAGATTTGTTTAGAGTAGTGATGGAGACGACTATTTTGAAGCCGGGCTCAGGAGAGGGATAGGAAGAGAGTGAGAGGAAGAGATGGAGAGTAGAGCGCGCAGTGAGCATAGAGTGCGAGTGTGTTGTGCTGTACAGTACAGTACTTGTTGTTAAACGAGGCGCACATATGAGCCAAAACACAACTAAATTAATTTAGTTGAGAGAAAATGTTGCACTCATTCAGAGCGCATGTCTTATTGATGTTGTGTCAGAGCTCTGGAAGTTTTGTGTGACTATTGTGTTATACTCGTAGTTATATGTGGGAGAAAAGTGTTGGCAAAAGCAAAAAAAGTGAATTCAGCTTAAGTTAGACTACTTTTGATGTGGCAATTGTTGCGCTCATACGCTCTTAAGTCTTATATATTTCACATTGAATTCGGATTAATACTCACAATATGTCAAACGACGTCTACTTCTATGAGATTAGTTTGAAAACAAGTGATAAATAGGAAAAAAACTAATATTAAGGACAAAAATAGTAATAAAATAAATGTGGAAACAAATGAAAGCAAACAACAACAGGTGTCGAACCAATAGGAGACTCAATACGAATCTTAATTCCAATACCAATACCAATAGCAGTGATCTTATATCAAAACAAGCGAAAGACCTGATAGTGGCCGCCGCCGCACAGCTACTGTTGGGTCAGAACCACAACTCTATCAATGCTATCAATAGTGCCATAAACTCTGGACAACACTGTAATAATTGCAATATCGCTGAAACACTCGTTAGAGCCACTCAACAGCCGATTCCGGTATGAATTTGTGCCACAATTGCTCATTGAATGCTTCATAAGATTTCGAAACAAAATATAAAGAATAGAATATTCTGTTGATATTTGCAATTAGAATAAGTGTATTAACACTGTTAACACTGTTAACCATTATTTCCATATAAGACTCAAATATCGATTCATTTAATTTTGGTTAAACTGAGCGCTCAATACGTTTTTCATTATATGTGCAAACAATTTGTTGTATAATTTGCACCAATAGCTCAATTATGGTTTCGTATTAATAATTCAATTTATTTTTTGGCAAATATTCTCTTAAGCTTTAATGTCAAACAACTTTGTTATCATTAGTTTTGTATTTTTATAGCAATAATTGTTTGTCTAAAACGAAAACTTTTTTAATGGTTTAAAGAGTTTTCCGCTTTTTTAAAACGATCCGTGTTTTGAGTTTAACACGAATTTCATTCTTAAGACATAAATTCGTAACGAATTAATTAATTATAAATTTGTGCTCAACTGATGTCTCTCTTATATGTAATTGTGTTTCTGTTTTGTAGACTTTTTGTGTGTAATTGAGTGTATGTTATGTTATGTTATGTTATGTTATGTGAAGTAATTTTATGTTAACTTTGATTCTATGCTTCGAAGGTATTCGAGGAATCCGTAGATTAACTCAAATTCATTTTCTTCTCTGATTTCTAATTCAAAAATTCTTTATTTAAATTTCAAAATAAAAAACTGTTCTCTGCATTGGTTCTGGTTTAGTGTCATCACCCAATCCAGATGAAACCGGCCGACACTGAGAATAGGAATGGTATGTATTGTACAGTAGATTACAGTAGTATTTGTATAAGTATTGAGGAATGACTTCATTAATAATTATTAAATTCTAAGCATTTTATTGAAAATATTTAATTATAAAAATTAATTGATATATAGAAAGGAAATTATTTGTTGGAATGCTATCCAAAACAATGACCGAACAGGACGTGAAAAATCTGTTCTCAAACTATGGAGTGATAGAGGAGTGCTCTATACTCAGGGATAACAGCGGACAGAGTAAAGGTTTGTAAGGAATTTCATTTGATTTCCAATTTTTTATTCATTAATCAAAATCTGAGTCAAAAATATGCGACAAATGTTTCATTAGTTTTATATTATTTTTTGAAACACTTTAACGATTGAAATATCGGCTGAAGTCTCGACACAAAAGTCTTTCGACTCATTAATAGTTATGACAAGAATTCTGTTGCAAAACATGTCCGGAATTTATAAATATATGAATGCTTTCGAACTTATTGTGAAAAATATTTTTAAGTTTTCGTACTTTTATTATATGTTTTGAGCACTAAATCTAATTTTCAGTTCTCTTTATTTGATTCTCTCTCACAACCAAATTCTCGCCCAATATTCTATGCGTGCCATTCATGTTGGGCTCCATTCATAAAGTGCTTACATAGGCACAGATGAACAATTGAACAGGGTAGAACAAACGAATAATGCTTGCAGTAATTGCTGATCCAAACAATATCACACTTCTAGAGATGAAAAATCACTAATAAAAATTTTATTATAAAATATTGCAAGAAATATCACCTTTAGATCAGTGTATTTGCCATTTCTTCTAATAATCAAATCGTTCTTGATCATTTAATCAACATCAAAAATGTTAACTGTCTTAATTCAAAATACCAGAGAAAGCTCAGGGAGTCTAGAGTGAAGGGAGGGTCAAATGACGGACAAACTGCCTCTATTTCTTGCAAAACGTCAAAATTGATCTAGGTGGTATGTATCTGGACGAAATCAATTGAATCATACAAAATTGAACTTGATTTAATGTTAATAGTGGTAAACTTAGCCAGTGGTCAATGAATCTGCATTAGTATTCAGTTGGAAACAAATGTTTATAAATTGAAACAAGACTGAGCGCAGAATTACTTTAACTCCGCTTCGTAGAATTTTGAGTAATACAGATTTAGCTACCAAGGACTGTTTGAATTTGGGGATCGAGGAAGAAACTATATACTCCTTTTTTCCTTCGGAAGCTGAGTTAAAAATTAGTTCGTAAGTTCTTTTGGACTTTTCCCCTGTTCAAATTAAATTTGATCCAATGCTAACTGTATATTCTGTATTAGAATTCTGTCTACAGAACAGATCGTATTCTTCTATAACTTTTATATATAATAACTGCTGTTATAGTACTATATATTGTTTTTCTATTTGTTTTCTTTTTTTCGATTTATTCACTTTTATCATATCTTTCCTGAAATCGTATTCATAGCTAATTCACGACTTCCTCAAAGGCTTGAGAGCTTGTGTTTTGAATGCTTTTCACCTCTGGTCCCAAAATAATACACTCTTGAAAAAAGATTGAGTCAATACGACAGCACTTGTATTAATAAAGCAACAAATCCTCACTTTATCGTTGATCTCAAATCAAACTTATCGCCAGTTTTTCGCAATTCTATTAAAATTCTCTCTTTTTTTCTATTTTTATTTGAATCTATAAATAGACAAAACATATATAGAGTTTGTCTTCATTACTAAACAGATTTTTATTTTCATTCTGATATCACAGAGAAGTCAAATCAAACAAATCCTTTCTTTTCTTTTCATTTTCCGATCTATTGTTTATTTAAACTAAAATAAAGCATAAATTCTTAGCCATTATTTCCAAATGCATTGCTTATGAGCTCTATATACAGCTGTATATTCGTAGTTATTATTACTCTTTTATCACTTTATCTTCTTTTTGCCAATTGTTTAAACTGAGAGCACAAATGGTTTGAATGAAGTTTTGTTTATTAAACTCTTCGAAACTCGTATACAAATAATTAATTAATTAATTAATGGGTAGAAAAAGCAGTTCTAATAATAAATGTTTAGTTTTGTTATATATTTTGTTAACTTTTTTCAGAATTTTGTCGCACTTTATATTCTGGACTAAAACCAAGAGTAAAAAGAATTTAATGAACTATTAATATGTAATTCGAATAAAACCAAAACTTTATTTTAATATACTATGAAATGAGCGAATCGTTATTCTGTGGGAAAACAGATTTAATTAGAAAATCTGTTAATAAATTACAGAATATTCTGCACTCACTTCACATTTGCCTATAAATTATTGTTTAATTATTAATTCATAAGAACTGAATTACAATAGAATATATTCGATATAAATGTTGTAGAGATGTGCAGCTCTGTTGGTGCCACTGGGGTTAATCCGGGTCAAATTGGGGTCAAAGTGCTTCTCAAAATCTTTACAGCTATTGAGAATATGTGTGCAATAACTTTGCAGGTTCATATGTGTGCACAAATGAACTCAACTTTATTTTGTCGAACTTCAAGGTATTTCATTCGGATTGAACTCAATTACGACGATTCCGTAGAAATAGATCCAGAGCATAACTGTATCCCTGTGTCTGTAGCGCCAGTGAAAGCCTCTGGTGCCCCAAACCTAAGTGAGCTTTTGCTAAACCGATGAACTGAACTGAGCTTGCACGTATCATAAAAATAGATAAATCAAATTTGCTTTTCAGTCATTTCGGTGTCTTTGCTAACAATTTGTATTTACTGTATATAACTGTATATATTGTATATATCTATATATTATATGTATTTCTATTTCTCGGTATATTCCAAAGGCTGTGCTTTTGTCACATTCACGTCGCGCACCAGTGCTAGTAATGCAATCAAATCACTGAATCATTCGACTACTCTGGAGGTAAGACTTGCAAAAAATTAATTCTCTCTTATTTTTATATTTAATGGATTCAATTGACGTGTTATTCAAGTGTCTGTCCATTCATTCCATTGATTTCGGGTGAAAGTGAGAGAGAATTACTTGTCCGCCCATTCACTGTAACGAACAGCCCCTCCAAAACCATTTCCATTTATATAACTATATTCTGGTTCTCACAGCTATCACACGACTTCCATACGAGAGTCGATCACTAAAAGTGTGATCGCTTTCTATGCGCTCTCTCTTAAAGCAACTCATGTTTTATTGTTTGTGTCGATGTATTTGGTGTAGCATTTGATGTCTGAACGGCTCAGTGCCTAAAAACGGCTCATTTCCTCAATGCTCTCCTCTCTCTCACACACTCTCACTATGTCTAGCCTTAGCTATGATTATGAATGGCGTAAACGCAACACATTTTCTAAATTAAATTAACGGCAAAACTAATAAAAACAAATTCTATTCTAAACCTTATTCTAGACTTCATTTGTCCCCAATTTATGCCAAATTTGTTGAATTACTTCTGAATTGGAATTACAGTTAATTGAAATAAATTATAATCTGAACGACAATTGCAAGACATTTGAGGTTCAAATTATATCCAATGACATCCAAATGGTTTTGTAGACAAACAATACCAAACATTTGCCAATTTTTCCACAAAATTTATTTATTGAATTAGTGTTGAAAAAGAGTTGCGAAGAATTGGCAATCATTGCTGATCCGGGTCTGTAGTATGCAAAGCAAGTCTTAAATTCTTGTTAACATATATTCTTGATTTAGTCTAAGTCTGGTCTAAATTGTGTAATAATAATCCTGACGTGAATAGTGCACCAGTGCATCGATTCGCGCACTCATCTGTCACTAACTGTTCTCTCTGTCGGGTCTTTTGTTCACAAATAAAGGTTATGTCAGAGAGAATGCATCCGAAACTGAAAACTTATTTTAAGGCTAGAGCCGAATGTGTAATACGTCTGGGCTTTCGACTCACTGCCAAATGAGAGATAGGGTTCACAACAAACGAATAGCGATTCTGGAGATTGATATGAAAATAAATAGAGAGATATGGCTATAGTCTATACGTATAGCGAAAATGTTATATAAACAGCATTTCCAAAGTTTCAAATAAGCAAAAATACCGCCCGTTCTCTATCTCTATCCCTTCCCAAAGCCTTTAGGAATAATTTTTGTTCAGATGTTTAACTAATTTATCATTTTTTGTATCGCTTTCGAAAAGCGATTGAAGTTTTTAAAAGTTATATTTAGTTAATAAAGAGATCTTAATTTGAAATTAGTTTTGGAGGAAAACATATTTTCTGCGCTATTATACTGAACTGCATCTGAATTAAGCACACATTACATGTGTTTTATTTAGCTTAACGTAAATTTTATGAGCTCTGAAATAATCCTTTCATTCGTTTATATATTTAATATCTTAATTATGCAACGAATCAAATAAGAAAAACTCGGTTTTTGCCTAAGAATAACAAAATTCTGGTTTATTATCATAACTAATATTAGTAACATTTGATGATCGCTTATAGCATACCAATGATATATGAGATAATAATAACAGTAATTGCAGTCATATCTGTTCTTCATCTCACACTACAAACTATATTCCAACCAATTCTTGCAGAATATTCTCTAATATCTCGTAATTCTAGAAGAGATTCATATTTTGTTGTCTTATATTCACTTTTACTCTTCACGTCTGCTAATCATCTTCTGGTCTATTATTTTGAGGATTAACACGAAAATGATCGCAAAATATACTTCAAAAATAAGAATGTAATCCAATATTTGCTAAAAACTCGTAAATAATATCTGTGCCATATCTGAGCACTTAATGCCATTACATAAAACATAGTAAACTTAAGAGTATTAATAGCAGAGGAATCTACGAATGGATAGCTTTCATAGCAATATACAGACTATGACAACAAATGGAAACAATTTAAGTGAAAGTTGTGTTTAATTAATTAAAAGCTTTGATTTATATTAAACGAGAGCTTTATTTATGTGAACATTCGGTTCCACAATAATTATCTGAAACCAAATATGAATTTTAAAATAAATCGGAAAAATAAGCGCATAATTGCATACAATTGCAGATCATTTGTATATTAAGACTAATTATCTGATGTATACCCAAATGTCTCATTCAATTGAGTGGAGATTACACTTTCCAATGAGAACTTCCATATCTTGAGGACATTCCTTATAAGAATAATTGGATTCAATAATAATGGCTATACTGTACCTCAAATGACCTGATTTAGATGTGATTTAGTTATAGGGTATTTAATGATTGATTGTCTAATTTTAAGAGTTATAGAGACTGTTAGTTCTAAAATAGAAAATGTGAATGAGGTCAACCTTGAATGAAAATTTCGGGGTATAAAAGTCGAAATTTGGCCCAAAATCAATAGGTTATAAGCAGTAAGACTATAAGGCCGTGAAGACTATCATTGGATGACATGACAGAAGTAATGTTGAAATCAAAATCTGAATAAATCATTGGAAAGTGCTTTTGAATAAATTGAAGACAACATTGAATTCAATAAATTGTTTAAAAGCAATGAACAGAACAGTCAGATGGAAGAGAAGGCGCAATCTGTGCTTGTTATCATTTCAATTATATTTTCATTCACACAATCAGTAGAATTACTGGGAAACTGACAGAAACACAAAATAGCTGACATAAGCACACTGTAGAGGGAGCTTGGTACAAAAAGAATTCACAGTCAATGATGAAGGTTAAATTGATTCTGATTATTTATTTTCAATTGTGGGTAATTGTGCTGGCTTGCCTTTTATTCTCAATCATAAACTCCATATTATTATGAGTTAACTCTGCATTACATGTAATGCTTTCATCTATTAAATCAATATAAGAGCACTTTTTTCTTGAGCCCAATATCTACATATAAATTGCAAAAACTATACTCTTTTTGAATTCTGTCCCGACTTTGCAATTCTGAAGACCAATATTTTTGAACAACTTTCGAAACTTTTATTGAAATGTTTAGCAATTTTATTGAACCATTAATTCACTACAAAATAGAGTTGGAGTTAAATGGAGTCGAATAAAGTCAAACATTATTATTAGGATATAAACTACTCTAACATTTTCAGTTGTATTACACTTCTGGATAGGTTTAGAGCGAATAATAAATTCTAATATACTATTGGCTCTAATTTTCAATATGAATATGATCTGTAAATAACATAAATTCCATTACTTGGAGACCATATTCACAAATGAATTAATATATCTCTGAAGCAAAAGAATAAGTTAGGGCTGACCTAAATATAGTGCAAAAATATGAACAAAATTTATATATTTTACTTGAATTATGACTTTTCTAAGTCATAAAACTTTCAAATGAAAGCTATTTATATTATATATGTATTCATATTTGCATAAAAACATTTGTATTTCTATTTTCAACATTGAAAAAGTGGTCAGTTTTAGAAAATAGTTATTTATATGAATTTTTGTGTTTTTAATACATATTTAGTCCGGATTTTGAAGTATAATATAATATGAAATATGAATACTATCGCCGATAGAAATAAATAAATAGATTATTTTGCTGGACCTCACAGTAAAGCTGACACTAAATCTTGTGTTCACTTATTCTGTATCAACATTACAGTGGAGTTTGAATGACATCTATCTATTTAATTCATATATCTTTCATATCTCTATCAATCAATCTTTTTTTGTGAACTCCATCTGAATTACTATCAGATAATTGTGTGATTGAATGTTGAGCACAGAAGAGGAGAGAAGAGAAGTAGTGATGTAGTGAAGTGGTTGAGACACAGCCTTTCAGTATTGATAAACAGAATCGCTAACAGAATATGTTATATTAGATGTTGAGCTGACACAGTGTACGGAACGGTATAACTAATACAGAACAGTATCCTTAAGTTGACTCAAACTCATTGTGGGCTTTGATTAACTGAATATAAGTGGTTTTGGAGTTTACTTAACGTTCGGTTGCAAATGATTTTCAATAAGTAAAGCACAAGAGCACCACTACTTGGCTCTAATGTATCGCTTCGATGAGATACTAATGTTCGCTCATTTGTTGTGCCAAACATTATATCTGTTCTATCAATGCTCTCAAACATGTATTCCTGTATCACAACCACAACACATATCTATAGTCTTTAAATTATATTTCTATTCCAATTAAATATCACATTTCAAGCAATTATTGATAACTTAAACGATAATTAAGTTTCTAATTGTATTGAAAGAGTGTATACTTTAGTGAAACGCTTAATACAGTATTGATATTCAATCACTGATTATATTGAAAAAGCGAATGAATTGCATGAAAAACATTTAATTAATCAAATAAACCCATAAATTATAATAAGTTGTAAACAATCGATGTCTGAAAATAATATATCTATAGATTCAAAGTCTGAATGATCTGATTCTACAGTATATATAATATTATCCATATTTTCTACATTAGATACAATCGTTTGAATTATTTTCAATTTAAATAAGATTTTAATATAAATACGGGTTTATATCGTTTGCAAAGTATAGTTATTCATATATGAAGGCTCAACCTATTCGTGCCGTATAAAGTGGCTAACCATGAACAAGGGTAAGATTCTAAATGATGTTGCTTAATCAAGCTAGATACAATTTGATGATATTGACATTGCATTGGAAAGCATTTAAAGAGTTATTTATTTTGATTGTCGTTCACTTTCATGTCTTTGAATTACAGACAAATGAAGAAATTTTTATGTTTGCAAAGCATTGGAGAGTAAATAAAAGGCTTTATTCATGAATTCATTTCATTTATTTTGATCCCGAATTGACAGTAAAGGACTCCATATTAAGCACTTCTGAACTTATTTTATTTTATTTGTTTTTTATCACAAACTCAACTCAATTATTATTTTGCCTAAATGTAGCCTAGTTCTAGCACCCAGATCAATTTGAGTGCATAGTTATTGAAGAGTATGATGTGATGCTATCATTTTTCTGATAATTTTTGTCTCTAAAAAGTATATGTCAATGGTCTGAATCAATTTTGTGGCTTAAGCCCTAACTTAGGGGGCATTTTGCGCACCGCTAATGCAGAATAATATTATGATTGACAGTCAGACAGTTTCTCAATTAATATACCGGTATTGATAGTAAAATAGCTGAGATGACACAGGTCAAAATATCTTCAGATTTAAATAGCAGGTAATCTTAAATACAGTTTTTTAGATATCTGTTATACAACTCATATACAGTACAGTACAGTACTGTTGATTAAACTAACTGTCCATTAGATTGTAATGATTGGAATATAGAGTTCCCTCGAATGGACGTCTGTATGGCATACATACTGTACTGTACGTGCCTTACAGTACATGACAGTATAAAAGCGCAGAACTTCTTCATATAATAGAAAATCTTCACTGAAGTGGATGTTTGGACAAAACACACATTTATTATGTTTTTGTTTATAAAATGAATTCTAATTAACTTTAAATCAAACACAAAGTTATTAACGAAAATCATATAAACTTTAAATGTGTTTCCATTTGTAAAACGAATGCAAACTCTATTCCACTGACTCGTAAGGGCTGTACGTCTTCACTGGTAGTTAAGTTCGCAGACACTCAGAAAGACAAAGACCAGAGACGAAGCAAAGCCTCAATTATGCAACAGTTGTGGACCCAAACCACATCTCCATTGTCCACATCATTAGTAACGAACCCATATTTGACTTTAGCCGCTCTGACCAGTGCTGCACAACAGCAACAGTTAGCGACAACACTGGCTTTACAGCAGCAGTGCCTCAGTTCAGACCTATCTCTGGCCTCAGCTTTAGCTAATCCAGTCCTAATGGCACTGGCCGGCAATCCTCAGACCAAACTGAGCTCTCAGTCCTCGTCTCTGACACTTAACCCTCACTTCAACTCAAGCAAACTCGATATGATTACCGGCATTCGAGACCAGTTAGCTTTCTCTCCATCGCTGGCCTCAACACCTTCACTATCAGGTGTACAGCATTACAGCCCTTCTCTGACCTCAACAACCAATAGTACAGTTAATGTAAGCAAACAGATAGAAGGGCCGGAAGGGGCCAACCTCTTTATCTATCATCTGCCGCGTGAGTCCATTCAAGAGTGAAATAATTGTAAACAAAATGTTTGAAACATTTATTTGAATTATAGCCGAATTCAACGACAATGACTTGATATCGACATTCGCACCGTTCGGAAACGTGATTTCGGCCAAAGTTTTTATCGACAAAAACTCTAATCTAAGCAAATGTTTTGGTAAGAAAAGTAATTCAAATAATTAGTCGTTTGTATTGAAGAGAGAGTGCAATGAATGCAATGATTTATTGAATCATTTGAACGGATGATAGGATTTGTTTCATACGATAACGCACTGTCGGCTCAGGCGGCCATCCAATCGATGCATGGCTTCCAAATCAGAAACAAAAGACTTAAAGTGCAACACAAAAAAACCAGAGATAAACCCTATTAATTAAAGTCCCTTTCCTTACATTTCAACTCCGACTGTATACTGACTATTCGGGTAAGACTTTCGCAGACGAGTAAGTATTGCATACCTTTTCTCTCTATTAATGCCTAATCTTCGACTTAAGTCAGGAATTCTGGAAGAATTTTAAATACATTTTCATTTTTATTGAGAAAACATTAATTACACAACACTTATGCGACTCTTAAATATTTATCACTTTATTCTACGCTGTATTGCATTCGCGCACAACATAAGCCAATTCATTAATATTAAGCACTAATTTAGATCCAGTGCTGCCATTCCGCCAAACCAGTAGTGCAAGGAAGGCCTAATGTTCAATCTGATCTGGTTGATCTTAGATGAATATAAGGGGTATCTTAATCATACATATTATAGAGCAAACAATAACTGGCGCCTAAACTGAAATTGCTGTCACTTTTTAATTGAATGCCATTTATTAGGATTTTTGCTGAGCTTTGATTCAATTCCGTCAAAATTGTGTTCATCACTAAAATCTTGGCGAATGAGTGCCATTTGTGTACAGAACCAGTCATACATTTATCTCTTAGGATCTCTAATATAAGAATAATTAGTCTCTACTCTACTCTCTGGCCATCTCTGTTAGCTATTGAGACGATTTAATGATCGCATAAATTAAAAATAGAATTCAAGATCAAAGCGAAAAATACTAATTATTTTTGTGTTAAAATACAGTCTAGTATTGGATTATAATTTGAAATATTTATATAAAGTGTTAAAAACTGCTTCGAAATTGTGTTTACAGCAAATGAATTGAATAATAATTTTTTGGAATTTTTTATTTTTCATTAATTTTATTATTACTTATATTTGTTTTTATAAAAATAAATAAAATGAATAAATTAATTGAAAATAAAAGTATTTGCGATTAAATGATTGCGAACTCAAATGTTTTCTGTTCTCATTCCTATAGATAATTCATGTCATCAGTGTTCGTGACCTCAATGTTCTGCCTATTGTTGCGTTAGTCTGGAGTTTGGAATTCATACTAAATGTACTCTTTCTGTACTTATTGTGTGTTTGGATCCGATTCTCGTAAAGTATATAAATATTATAAACTCTTATCACATGAATGGTCTCTATTGTCCAAATCAAAGCTATTGATGGGACCAATGAGTTACCCAATGAGTACCCAATCCATTGTCAATACATTTATACGAATATTCATATTCTGTACAAACAATTATATAATGTTTTTTTGGTCGACATTCTGTTCGACATATTTTTCGTGTATTTCACTCTATGTGTTAAAAAGTGCCAAATATTTTGATTTATGTTTTTTTTCTGTAAAAGATTTATTCAATTATGAAAACAAACTTTGAATTTATTATTATTTTTAAATTCGATCTGTTTTTAAGAAAATGATTCACTCATTCGTATAGTTGGCAGCAATGCTGACATTCATAATATTATTACAATTATTAATATTATATTAATTAATAATATCATTAAAACTATTATTTTCTTTATTTAACGAAATGATAGATAACTCAAGAAATATATAATATCTTCGATTACTTTATTTTTTTCCTTTTCATCATTTTTTTTTATCTCTTTTTCTTATTTTCTTATTTGTATTCTTTTTGACAAAAATTAATTGAATTGAAGTTTATGTCCAGAAAACAGATAAAAGATATTGTTTTTGATTCAATTATTATTATTATTATTGGATTCGTTCGCTTATTCTGAACCAGATTTTCAATAAAGAAATATTAAGTTAAAAAATGAATTATTGTTCCGCTCTTTGAAAACATTATGGATTTGACGATATCAAGGAATGCACAATACGCAAGGTGTCTTAATTCTTCATTATAGTGTATGAGCTTTTATCTCATTTTAAAACCTTTGCCCAATTGTACTGTCCGTCCAAAGCATCAGATTAAGCCCTACGCTGACACTGATATCTAAAAATGATTCTTGATCAAATTAGTCGATCATAGGTACGGTTTCAAAGTTGTTATTAGTTAAAATAAAGCTACCAAGGTGCCTTTGCACTGCTGAAACTATTAACTTACAGTACAGTACACGAACCGATGACCAAGTTATCCAATGAAGTAAGTATTTGTAGTTTATTTATAAATGTGGACACAATATGATTGAGTAACTGTTCAGTAGTTGACAGAACCGAACAAAATATTTACTGAATGAATGAATCCAATTCTGAACTCGTCTTTGAGTATTCTGTATTATTGTACTGTAAGTATGAATTGTCAGAAAATAGTTATATTTTGTATGTTTTCTCAATATTTTATGTTATTTTTCTGTGTTTTTGTGAATAACGCATATCTTTACGCAATTATAACCGTTTTCTTCACATTTGCATCAATTTGTCAAAAAAGAAAAAAAAAGAAAAGAAAATAATCAAAAGTTGAAGACTTGGAAACATCTGAAGAGTAAGAGAAATCTTATATGACTTCAGACTCGCATTCATTTATTTGCACGAAAGGAAAGGAAAGGAAAGTATGAAACCATAGAAGTGAACGATCAATATATTGCAGAAAAAGCAAACAAACTATCAATAGATCGCAAATATATATTCACTTTAAAGGAATTGTTTTGTTCGCAGACTTAATAGACGGCTAAAGAATAAATTAAATAAAAATACAACAAATGTTTTGCTATTCAAACAATCCTTAATTGAATTGAATAAAAATTATTCCTTAAATGAGAAAATAAAAAAGACCAAAAATCTTGGAAATCGTTAAAGAATAATAAAAAATAAGCTTGCTACAATCGACACTAGCCCAAACTAGTCCAAATCAAAACAATTAAAATATTTTCTAAACTGTAATCTTTATAATAATCTTATCTCTGAATTGTGGACAATAATAATCGACTGAAAAAATAACAATTAATATATGAATAGCGTATATACTCTACTGAATAGCGAAGACTATATTTTCTTATTTTATTAAATAGTTTACAATACTGTATGAGTGGATAGGATTGGGTTTATTTTTGGTCATTTGACTCCAGAATTGATTGAATGTCTTCTAAGCTAACAATTTGTGTGGAATCGATGGCTGTGTTACACATCGGACATATCGGTTCGTTTGACACAATTGTCAACAATTGACTCAAAATTGCCGGAAAGTGACAGTTCGGACAAACAGTCAGATCGTGTTTAACGATATGAAGTCCGGTTGCGATACAAAAGGGAATAGTATTTCGACAGTTATGACAAATCAGTTCTGTGTCAATGACTTCGCTATCACAGTAAGGACAGGGAGTTTGGGTGCTGTCCTCGCTTTCAGACTTGAGATGAGCTCCGGCAGATTTACGGACCAGAGTTTCAATTTTCTTCTTAAACTTAACGTCGATTTGTTCGCGATATTCGGCTCTCATTAGTGTTGTCGCAAACTCTAGCGATTGCTTCTTCAGTCCAGCCCTTTGGCACTCTATGACAGCCGATGTAAGTATAGGAACAATATCTGCAAAAAATATATACATTTTATATTCAGATCTTGTTTTCTAATTGATATCCAAAATATCATTGTCTCAGATAATTGACTGAAATATTGAGTTAATAGTAATTATTAAAGAATTAATCCTTTCCTTCGACTAAACCTTCACTAATAATGACATTTAAAAAGTTAATGATTTCTATTTGAAGTGCTTTTAAATGAGAAAAATACTTATTAAGAGTGAAACTTATGAGAGGATGAAAACTTGAAAAATTCAGATAATTATTAGATGTGCTCTACTCTTCTGTTCTTTTTTGGTTCAATGCTTACGCTCTGGGAATCGACTCAAATTGTTTGCGACTCTAATTAGCAGTTTAGCGCTCCTCTCATGATCTCCGGCGCGAATCCATATCTTTTAATGATATAAATAGAGAGAAAATATGAGCAAAAAATGTATATTTTATGTAAATTTTGGCAATTATTTTAACCCTACTATACATGCCTTTACGAGTATATACGAGTGTATGAGCATTAAGCTGTTCATCATCTCTGAGGGAACAGTTATTTTTTGTCGTTTCAATTCCTGACACATACCGAACAGCAAGTCGTGAGCGTTGCGGTAATTGCCGGCATTCTGTTCCTCCCGGGCTATAATGAGTGCAGTCTTCGCAGCCTCTCTGTAGTACTTGAGTGACATGTATAGTCTGAACAAGTATTTGAAATCCTTGGGAATGCCATCGCTTTCGCCGATCAGATAATCGATGATCATTCGGATGATCTGCTCGTCCTTCGAATTGGCCGCGGCTTCGATGGACAGACGCAGAGCTTCGCTATGATCTTCATTTGAAGCCGAGGCCGACTGTAGTAGAAATTTGACCCCTTTTTTGTACTGACCGGCGATGCAGTAGAACTTTCCGGCTCTGAGAGCATCCCTTTCCTGTTCATAATGTATTGCAATACTCAAGAAGTCATGAGAAAACTCAGTGTTGTTGGTGTACTCGAGCAGTATATTGGCGTAATTGTCCATTTGGTTCGTCGATTGGGCCAAACGGTAAGCCTCTTCGCGACAGTTGGACATAACCAGGAACTCAATGGCAGAGCTCATGTCATTGAGCCTCTGAAAGAACTTAGCGATCATTTTCGCGCCTTCTATTGATTTGGTCTCTCTTACAATCTTCACGGCTTCACCCGGATTATTGAGATAATCAAGGTATAGGCGCACAACACTCAACCATTCCTCTGCTTTAATATAAGCCTTTACTGCTTCCCTATATTTACCCTCCATTTCCTTTGCTTTTGCGAACTGTGTCTGAATCTCTTTGTCGCCAACCCTTTCCAGAAGAGTCGACACTTTGTTGTAATTTTTGACTTTCATATACAGATTGGCCGCTCTCTCAAAGTTTCCGCTTTTCTCGTAAAGCAGTGCTGCGTCTGAATAGAGTTTGAGTGAATCCAATATTGCGGCGCATTCTTCAAGAAGTGGCCGGTTATGAGACAGTTGTGTCGCGAACTCAATTCCGCGACGAGTATTGCCGCAACGAATGGCGTTTCGCGCGATTCCGGCTTTGCATAAGTCGTTGTGAGGCTTAAGTCCT
This sequence comes from Eueremaeus valkanovi, assembly GCA_034693305.1. Classification (NCBI taxonomy): domain Eukaryota; kingdom Metazoa; phylum Arthropoda; class Arachnida; order Sarcoptiformes; family Eremaeidae; genus Eueremaeus; species Eueremaeus valkanovi. The sequence goes on from JAQIWA010000446.1 coordinate 25,711, forward strand.
TCTTCCGGAGCTTTGGTGTTATTATTGATTTTGTTGTCGTCCTCTGCCAGGCCCCTCTCAAAGTTATCCAGGGCACTCGCATAATCTCCGGTAAACTCCAATTGTGTCGCGTATTCGCGCGAAATAATTGGGATCTGTTTTGGAGCCAATCGTTTGGCTAAAGTCAAGGCTTCGCTCCATTGCAGCAGATTTTGTCTCATCTCTAATGCCTCTAATGGTTGAGATGAGGATAAGTATAGGCTTTGCGCCAAATCGTATTGACCCGAACTCATCGCCAGATGAGCGACAATTAGATTCCGTTCTTCTATTGACTTAAACGACTCCAAAGTGTTTGCAAAACCCGAATCTCCGATATGTCGGTAGACTCTGATGGCTAACTCAATGTCCAAGTCTTTGATGACAGACTTACCAAAAGCATCCCAGGCCTCACTATCGTTGAGATAATCACATATCTTCCAGGCGTCCAAATATCTCCTGAGTTTCAAAATATCATTCATTAGTTGTGTTTTGAGCCGTAATTTGTCACTCATTTTGTCAGTGAAGTCATGGGTCGAGAGAACGAAATTTGAAGTTTTGCCGCTTTGGGTCTGACAGACAACGACTCCATTGTATAGAAGCAAAGGGTACTGACCCGAAGGTATCTTCATTTTGCCGACAAACTCAACGGTCGGGCCTTCGATTGTGTCTCTGGTGTGGACGAAGACAGAGACATATTTGGTGTCGCAGGCAATGAAGACCCCCTTATCGTATGTCCAGCTCTCCCACAGAATATTCCTGATGTTTGTCGGGAACTCATTCTGAGAGATCTCAATCATCACATCTGTCACTGAATTGTAAATAAAGGCTTCGTTTCTGTCGTCAATAATAGCCACTCGAATGCCGTTAACGTTCGCCGAAATGGTTTTGATTCCAGTCGTGTGTCGATAGACCCCAACCATAGCCCAGTCCTCTAACATGAAGAACTCAATAGATCCCGAATCTGTCGCATATATCAGGAAGTCATTAGTCAAACAAAGTGTAGTTACTTTTCCGCCTCCAATAGAACTGCCGGCGCTCTCGGGAAACGACTTAAGATCACGGCTTTCGTAATCATTGGAATTGAGTTCGTTTTCAATTAAGTGCAAATGAATGGTACCGTTGGTGAAGAGCGCCGCCGCGTAATCGCCGTTAAGTTTCAGACACTTAACGATCCCGACGTACTCGCGCTCCCGAAGCAGTTCTGTCGACTCCTTTCCGGTCAGATTGTAAAACCAAACCCTATTATTCATAGCAACGGCTGTGTGATAGGGCCCGACAGCAACCAATGAGGGCTCGACGTTAATACGAATTATGATGACTGAGTCGGTCAGGTCTTCCTGAACGTTGAAGACAGTGACCTCCAGGAGTGAGGACAGGAATGCGAGTCGAGTGCCGAACGAATCGCCTAATATTGTCAACTTTGTCAGATAGACGTGGATTGTGCCCGAGGGCGACACCATTGCTAACAGCTGTCCATCGTCTGACCACTCCATCCACTCAATAGACTGCTCGTCATCGACGGTCACTACTGATTGGACGTCATTCAGATCGTTGAGATCACAGACTTTTAAGCTTTAAATGAAAGATAAAAATAAATAAAAGGATTTTTTGTTATTTTTTTCAAATTAATGAGAAAATAATTACTTATTCTCAGAAGAAGAGGCCAGTCGTTTGGTGGACAGGCATACACTGAATGTGGTCAGAGATTCTTTATGTGCTCTTATTTGACTCAACTCCTGTCCGATCTCTTTATAATAAGTCGAGACAATAATGAATATCCCAGACGTGAAGCCAATGAGAATCAAGCCGTCGACCAACCATTGATAGTCAACTATAAGTCCATACCTTTCTTGGAATGAGAGCTGAACTGGATTTTCCGAATCCGACAAATTCAGTAAAAATAATTGCTTTTTGTTTAGTATAAGACTAACGCAGTTCTGAGTACCGTTGGGCGGCTTGTCGTCTAACTTCATGTACGCGAACTGAACCGCCTGTCCATCTCCTTTTAGTGAACTAATTGCGATATTATCACCCTCGTCGTTGCTCACAGTTAGCACCTTATCCTCACCTACCAGTGCTAGCACATTATTGTCACTCCAGGCGCCACTTATTATCTTTTTTGTATGTTTTCCTAAAATCGGTATTTTTCGAGTCGACCTGTGATTATAGATAAGTAGATTCCCTTTTGTGGTGCCGACGGCCAGCAGTGGGGCCGAGGATTTGGCCCATAAGATAAGTGAGAGCACATCTCTGACTCCGGTGTCGACCTGTTGTACGCGATGAGTGTTCGCGTCCCACAACAGAATGGACGGGGATCTGTCCGTTATTATTCCCAGCAGATCTCCCTCTGAATCCCAGGCCACTCCATTACAGTATCTACAAATCAATTGGTTCGAGTAATAAATAACTTGAGCTTTAATTAGAAAGTTGGTAGTGCGCAGTTAACTACCCGGGTAAGCTTATTGAGTCGATTTTCTCTCCGTGTCTGTCAATACAATAGAAAATTATTGAAACAATTATAAGAATATTCAGACAATCAATGCCTAACCGGTTGTAGACATTGACAAAACTTTCCAAACCAGTGGTCACCAGATATAAAGCACTTCCCTTCTGCCACGTGAAGAATACAGCGCCAGAACTGTGCGAATTGTTCCCAATAGTGAATATTCTCTATCAGAATAATAAACATTTTGTGTTTTTTTTTTATTTTTATAATTCAATTGAATTTATATTTGTCTTAAACTTACTTTCATTTTAGACTCAATTGTGTAAATATTTTAACAATTTTTTCTATAATTCCTATCAATTAAGTGATGAATAAATTCTTTGCAATCATTTCTATGGTTACTCTTATAATAAAAATTCAAAACAAATTATTTTTCATATTTAAACAAAAACACAAAATAATAAATATTTTACTCAAGTTTTCTAATCGAAAGTCAATTTATTTTCAATTCAAATGAATAAATGATAGAAAGTATTGATATTTCAAAATATATTCTTTGGCCAAAAGTTTTGTTAAATTGACTTCAAATCAGATCAATTGAATTGCAATATAAATCCATATAATTTTTAAGCACTAGCATTGCAACTCTGTCAGGATGGCCGAGCGGTCTAAGGCGCCAGACTCAAGGGATTGTGCCCTTCGCTTCATACGAAGCTACTCTGAGCCTTCTGGTCCACGAATGTGGGCGTGGGTTCGAATCCCACTTCTGACACATATTTTTTGCTATCAGTCTTCGATTAAAACTTTTTTCAAACAATTTATTTGTATTTTAGCTTTAAATCAAATAATAGAAAACAAATTCATTTATTTCTATTAATAATTATTAATTGTCTTTATTTTATTGATATTTTAAATGAAGAATAATTTAATACTTATTTTAAATACAAATTATTATAAAAACATTTAATAATTGACCTTAACTACAATTATGCTTAAATACAATGAGTTCTTATGAAATCATAAGAAAATAATCGATTGATTACACGATTAAGTCGTTTATAATTATAAATAAATACAAATCAATAGTTTCGCCGATTTTTTTTAACTGCACTCAAATCTGAAGACTATTTTGAATGCAATGTCTGTCCGATTGTCTGCTTTTCTGACGAGTCGTTTGAATGGTTTGGATGTGATTCGAGAAAAACCCTTTTCATGACTAACTTCTGCGAAGACTTTCCGATGTATTGAATCGTTTTCTCCTTATCTTTGGCCGCATTGCTGTCAACACTCTCTTTGCTCTTATTCTTCTCATTCTTCGGGTTGTCTTTGACCTCAAACAAGACATTCGTACCGAACACGTGCTGGAAGTGTCCGCCGAAGAACGTGTTGCCCGACATCTGTACAATCACTTGATTGGTGTCTAAACCCATGAATTTGATTGAATTGGTCTTTGAGTTCAATAGTTGTGAATCAATTGCAGCGCAAAACTCGACACAAACTTCCTCTGAAGACATCTCATCCGAACCACAATTAGCACCGCTTTTATCGCTCTTTCCGGACATTTATTATATATTTATTTGTATTTTATTTAATATCAAATCAATTAATAATTAATTATATTAAGCGATGAAAGCATTCAATCAGTAAATCATTACTAAATCATTGATCGCTTTAATTGTGAACTCAATGTCAACACAAATACAAATTGTATACAAATATTGTTTGCATTCTATGCCAACAGATGTCAGATAAGTGTTCACTCAATTGATTGCACTTCTGTCGCATCCGTAAAGATCTTATTAACAGTACAGCAGTAATACTGTATATAAATAGTAACCACTCTTTGCGATGCAATGAACACAATTGAAAGCATCCGAACAATTGATCCAATGACTCAGAATTCTCTATGAAATCAACGAATTCTTGTCTTTAACTGACCATGATCATTTGTATTAAATTGATTTTGAAATAGCTTTAAAGCAATTCTAATAATGAGTTGATTTGAGTTCAATATATTCTATGCTTTTAATGATTCAAATATTGAGTCAATCTTTTCAATCATTATTCGCTGAATCGCTGACACTATAAATAGGATCTGACAGAAAATATGACATGAAATGAGATAACATTATAAGTTAGATATTTTCACATCGATTATCACAAATATAATCTATAAGATCCGGGTCTTAATATTTAGTCCTTCTTTCATATCTAACTCAGCAATAATTGTTATGATCTCAACATCACTGCAAGGATTGAAAGATTAAAATCTTAAGCTTTGAAAGTAAAACATGTGTTTTGTAGATATCAAGGCTTCAAATAATTACCAGGGATAAGATACTTACGAACAGATGATATGATACTGATCAGTTCAATGAACTTCAATCTGATTGCGTACATTAGTACACTGTACACATGAGTACTGTTCCTTTACTAACGAGTCAGTATTATCCTGGTATTTAATTTGATGCTAATAATATTCCGAATCCAAACGATAAGACTGTTATAAAGTTTTTATTTATATTTTTTGAATTTAGGCGTAAATATTGAGTCGAATATAATTTGAAACTCTTTTTCATTTTATTCATCATTTTTGTTAAGAAATTATTTAAAATTCAAAATAATATTCGTTTCGATTCAGAAAATCATTTGAAACGAAAGTTTCATTAATTTGTGTTTTTGCAGAATATATTGTGAATAGAAGTACAAAAATAGAATAAGTAATGACTAATAACCCGGACATTGCCTTCAGATGATTGCGAATAATTCTAATAGCGATGTATTTGTATTTACATCCAGTGATTAGGGCTTCAAAGTTGAACTCCGGTCGACATTAGTTCAGTTGTATTCCTTAAGGAATATTCTGACAATTGAAAGCCAGGGTTAGTGACCTTCACAATCAAATTCCATGTCCTCTCAGTTCACTCACTTCTAAATAAGCTTTTTTTCGCTACAAATCAGTCTTTCGAGGGATTCCTTTGCAGTTATTCTTAGATTTAGGAAAATTTTCAATTCAATTGAAGTTCGATTCAATCGATTTATTTAATTAAACAAAATCTATATTAAATGAATTTTCTTTCTCTTCCAATAGAATTCACTTTTGGATCAATCCATTTGTTTGAATAGTTTCGTTGAATTCTTGTATCTATTAGTCTTAGAGACAGTAAAACAGGAAATGAATTATAAGACTGAAAGACAATATTCAAACTGAATATCAATGAAAGGATTCTTAATTTGATTGCACTTTCGTTTACGAGTCAAATGAAACAGAATTTCACAATTAATTCTTACAATCAATTTGAGTAGGGGGTGGCCAAGTTCGTCAAGTCGGCCAGTTATAGTGAGAGCCAAATCTGGGTCTTTTCGCTTAAATCTCATGCTTTATAATTGCAATTAATCTAACCCGGGTCTGTTGTTGAGTAGGCTTAGGTTTGCCCCTCCAATCGTACTTTCTCGCAATACATTTGCAGTCGTTATTTCAGTGGAAAGTCAATACTTAGGTTATAAATTGATGAGGATCAATGATCAATGATCAGTCTTCAGTAAATTACACATTCAATATAAAAGTAGGAAGATTAATTTGTTTAAATATTTAATTCGGAAAGAATTTATTTAAAAAATTCAAGTAATAATGAAATGTCAGAATTAACCTTGTTCCATACAATGCTTGATTTATTAACGTATACTACAGTTAGAATACAGTATATCGAAAATCGACAAACTATTGGACTGTCAATGAATGTACACTTTCTTTGCTTCACTTTCTCTCTATTATTGTTTAGTCTTTAGAACAAAATGCTTAAAATTCTCGATATATTCCTGTAA
>JAQIWA010000447.1:0-31937 GCA_034693305.1 Eueremaeus valkanovi
AGCCCCAAACCACAGGGGGGTATTTTGCCAAATCTCAAACTCAGGGGGGTATTTGGTCTATACCCCCCTTGCACATCCCTAGTGAAGATGAATGACTGTAAATGTCATTCGAAATGCTAGCATTTGATATAATTATTAAATGAAGTAGATCAAATGAAAATTTTGCTTCATAATAAATAAGTTGTTGAATACAAATCTATTTTTGTGAAAATGAATAAAAAATTTTTGTAAGAATTGATATCAAAGAAAATTTATTTGATTTTAAGACTATTTCCAAGAGTTTAAAAATCATTGGAGTTTTAGTCTAATTGAAAATTAATTTTATTAAATATTCATCAAATAATTCAATTACCATTTGAACCCTGGGATCAATGAAAGATTTAGAGGCGATATCATTAATCCTCCCGATGCCATACACCCACCCATTTACTTATGAATAGAGTTTATTCAAGAAAAACTAAAATCATTTCTTAATTAATAAAATATGTTTTGAATAGAATATAAATAAAGTAAATGCAGATAAGCCTCCGTTTATAATAGGTTTGTATTCATTACTGACTTATTAATTATTGACATTAATTTCCATTTGTATTAATGTAATATTTTGACAGATAATCTGGAACAATTATGTAAATTATGAAAATGATGCCAAAATACTTGTGTACGCTCTAAATACGAGGTACTCTATTGTAATTATATTTTTGAACCTAATTTGACTAATCCCTCATTTTTTCATCTTTAAATCCTTGTGTATGTATTCATATAATTTTGCAAGATGCAATTCTGGCAAAACTCGGATGTTATCGAATTTGATCCAATCTGAATGGTTGCATATCCAATAAAATGTACTGGGGCAGCTTATCATAATTATTTTGATGTATTGTTTTGTTCTCATTCAATAAATATATAAAACTATAGTTTTTCATAATTAATGTGAATTTTTATTTATATTTAATATTTATATTAAAAAATTAATTAAAAGTTTTAAATGTTTGAAGATTTTTATGATTTTGTTGAAAATCTATTCATTTTCTGTTATAATATTTGTCTGATATTGTATTTGTCGGACAATTCTGTGGATCGTGTTATCGACCAATACATGCAAAATGAATGATAATATAGTTGAGAGCAAGTCATTGGTGGTCTGGCCGTAAGTGAATCAGTAGTGGCAGTGCTGTATCACAACTGTATGAAAGTGTTGGGGACAAGTGAGGACAGTGAGGGCAAGTGTTGAATGCCTGTACAATATATGACAATCTTCTAGAGTGGAGCTGAAGCAGAGGTACTGATAGTAAAGCACTGGTAGAGCACAGGGTTGCAGAATCGCAGACAAAAGAAATCGCATATCTGTTGCTTTACAGTGAGTTTAGCGTTCAATTAGACACGTATTGGTGCACTCGAATAGTGAAATGCCCCCAACCCGGGCCACTGTAACATATCTTTTGATTGAAACAGCGCTTAATCCCAATGCCTGAGATGTTTAGGCCAATGATGTGTAAAAATTTGAGGGATAATATTACTGTCCATACAATACATTCCAATACAGTTATAAAGTAAGTTGTATTTCAATCCTCGTATTTGAATCACTCGAATCATTCATCTGTTTGATGGATGCAATCGATGAGTCCATTCCTAAAGTGAAACATTTGGTTCCCTTTGACTGAAGGAATGCTAAACTGAATCCAACATTTATAGTATCCATCAAAAGCATTAACTACTGTTCGGCTGTTTAGACTGGACTGACGAATAGCAGAATAGGACCGATTGAGACAACTCTATACAGCAGACTGTGCACACCATACAGACCATACAGACTGTACACGTCTAAACATCTATTGACTGCAGATTCAGAATAACGTTCTGTTAGAGTACAGGAATTATATGCGAATAAAAACATAACAAAAAGTAAAATTAAATTATTTTTATTCGATTCGGCAAACAATTCAAACAATTTATCTGATATTCAATTAGAGAGACTATTATTTGAGGTATCATTATTGAGGACTCTTTATTGAAGAAGCAGTGAATAATCATAGTTTTGGCTTTAGTTCAGTTCACCTGAATGTGCGTTAGTAGTAATTACACCACATTTAGCCCTACTCTCAAAGACCCTCATCTAAGTTGTCTTTTGCTGAACCAAAAGCCGCTTAATATCTCTATTAGTGCTCTCGTAGTGTTCGTACTGTTCGTACTGTTCGACGGTTCCATTTACTCAGCTCTCTCTCTCTCTCTCCCTCTTCTCTCCTCTCACCTCCAAGTGCTAGTACCCAGTGTTTGAACCGAGGCATGGCATGCGTGTATCTTACATATCGATTCATGTATGAGAGCCTATAAATAACACGAAAGCTTTGATATGTGTTTTCGTGTTGAGGTGTGTTATGTGTAATACATTGGAATCCATGCAAACCAAGCACTGCTATCAGGGTGACCAGGTGATACAATTTGAAACCAGGACAATTATGTAACAATTAACAAAAACCCAGTACAAATCCAGAACATTTCATATAAATTCAGGATATGGTCCAGGACTGTTTTTGAAAAAGTGATCAATTGCTTCAAATTGTATTTTGATTGGATTCAGAGCTTTTAAAAGTTAAAGAATTATTATTAATACAAATCTCAGCCTTTTTTACTCGAGTTTCTAATCCAATTCAAATGACTGAACGAAATAATTTCCAATTTGTATGAATTGAATATATCGTAGTTTTTGTGGTAATAATTACAATTTATTTCATGTAAAATAACAGTAGTATTCCAGGACAGTGTATTGTCCTGGCCAGACCCTCGCCAGGACACAGTACAGATACTTCGATTCCAGGACTGTCCAGGACGCCTGGTCACCCTGACTGCCATCCAAAGCCTCATCCAAAGCAAAAGCAAAGCAAAGCAAAGCAAAGCAAACTGCAAACTCAGAGCCCAACTCAGGTGAAGTGAATTCCTGTTTTTTATGCACTCATCCATTATGGAAAAGCCTATAATTTTTAAATAAGCCGGCAATCAGTAGAGTTGCATTGAGTCGCTAAGAAGAGGAGTTCCATTGCCACAACTCTGGCCGACCACACATGAGGTTTTCACTAATACACTATATGACTATACACTATGAATATCTAGTTTTCTGCTCCCAAATGAAACTTTATTAGAGGAGGAGAGGGAGAGAGAGGGAGAGAGCAGACAATAATAGCCGTACATATCTTAACTAAGTTTAACTTAATTCTAGCTCAGGTACAATCACAACGTTTTAGTACAACTCTGACTATTGGACAATTTTATGGCGTTAAGTGCTGTTCCAATGCCGCGATCATAGCATCACTACAAGTGCCACATGTCCTCAATAGACAACTTCCGTACACTTATTTGATTAAATAATGTACTAGAGCTGCCCGGGGTATATGGTATAACATGCTTGTGATACTTTCACACCGGCGCTTTTAAAGACGGACTCACTGGTCACTAGGACAGTACTCGGACAGGTAGATGATAGCATTCCGACTGCTAATTCAATTGATTGGCACATCTGTAAAACGGAATGGCACCCAATAAAGTGCACAGTAATTGTTTAATGGAATATAACTTTCCTCTACCTGTACTCACTCGTCAGTGTACTGTATATTAGTATTGACTTATTATTAGAGTAGAGACACAACTAATACTCGAATAGCTGTGAATTGGAATCAACACTAAAATGATTGAATCGGAAGAAAGCAAATACACGTAAATTGTTTGTGAGTTTTATCGCTTCAATTCATTTAATACCTTTGATTCAAATGTTTATATGTTTAAGATGTTTAACGGCTGTGAATCATATTTAAGAGTATTTTGAAATAAGTTTACAACAGCAGCAAAACAGATCCCTTCCCTTTAGTTGCACTTACACTACACAATGAATTGTTTGGAAAGACTCGCTAATCATCTAAAGCTGTTCACTGTTTTCTCGTAAAGAATGGTCTTTTAACATATAAGCACAGGTATGGCAGGTATTACTGCTATTATTGCCTGCGAATCACCAAAAATAAATGTCACCTTTAGTTGGCCGGAGTGAGTGTTTGAGGAGGGCTGCGGGCATTGAGCACCAGCACCGAGGAGAGCGCAATTAGCATTTACCTGTAATAATGATGAGTTTTCATCTCAATGTCCAAAATGCTTGTAATTCATGTGTTTGCTGTTGGATAGAGCCGTGCATATAGACACAGGATATCTGTATGTGTGTGAGCCTACACTCTGGCCATGTAGACCACACAGGGTCGGCCAGAGAGCTCCAGGCTGTGGTGTATGCCCGGACTCTGATTGCAAGGCTAATTCGTTACACACTTCACGACAGACAAAAGAAGTGAAGATGAATGCATTCGATGCCTTTCCACTGCTGTGCCAATAGTCCGGTGCAAACAAATTCAAGTTTAGCGCAAGAGCACAGTTAGAGCAAAGCTTTCTAAGAGAGAAATACTTTGTACGTATCGTAATAGAGATGTATTACTACTAACAGTGGCTATTGATAAGCGAACGATAAGCAATATTGAGGTACTGGTGCTATTGAAGGTACGGTAGGCTATACTTACAAATCTAACCTATCGTTGCATTGCGTATCACAATAGATGTCTTACATGTCTTTCATTGTACTCTTTTGTTCGTTTGATACAAACAAATGCCAAATAATATTACAATAGATTTGAGTTTAGAGAAAAGCAGACATTTCTGCAAAACTATTCTTAAACACCAATAAGTGTCTGAGTTTTCTGCGTCCGATCTTTGCGTTTAGAAGTTCATAGAAAATAACAAACTTTATTGAACTGTAGATTTGCAGCGCTTTTAATGCAATTGCTTTGCCTTAGACTATGAACGGAAACACAAATTACAGCAATTGTTTTGGTTAAGCAATTCTTTGTCACATTATTTGATTAGTTCATTACAATCGCTGTTACTATTACTCTAACCATTGAATGTAAGCATCGGGATTGCAGAGCAACGACTGCTACAGTACAGTATATCAAGTGCACGCACACACACACACACATACACATAGTGTACAGTAGAGTACAGTACACACTGTGCCTGTTTGACTGCCAGTCTCTAATTGATGATAATGTGATTCTATTAGTTTATTTCAATAATATATCCATTTGTATATATAAGCATTGATTTCATTAAATTGCAAATCAGTTGCGCAGTTATGCCATTTCCGAGCGGTGCGACGGCCGCTCTTGTATTGCATAATTGAATAGGCATTTGCACACATTTGCGCTCAACTGTGCTTGGGTTAGGATTCTGGTAATTTAGTTAGTTTTGGTTGCAAATACTTGTGCCTGAGCTCCGGTAGACAGTTAAGCGAAACCTATAAATTTAAGTAAAGGTGATTCAGTGATACACTTGATTTGCATCGATTTTTCGGGCCATCACTACTGAAAATAAAGTAAAGCGTTTGCATTGTTATGGTTTACGCCCTTTAGAGATGCAATCATTGCAATCACACCATTACTACCATTACTACTATTACTGCAAATGCGCTAATACTGTAGTGCCGTAACAGAACAGTATTGCCACCGATTGATAGTAAGGCCACAAACGGCCACAATAGAGCTGACACGCAATCCTGACGTATGTTATTAGAGCCGACATTCGCTCTTCAATTGTTGGCTACTTATAAGAGTTGGCAAAAAATTGCAGCTTTTCTTCTCAATGACACTGAATACTAGCTTTCAATGATTTTCTAGGCGTAAAAAACAAGTCCAGTCCTATCCAGTGCAATGACAGGCATCTCATTCATGTAATGCTCCTGTCCTTAAACATTACTCATGAACTTAAACCTTACCGTAGTTTGAGGTGGAGCTCAAATTCTGTACCAAGACTTGGGTTAATAAACATACAAACTGTTCGATTGAATGGCATGGCTTGCCTTCACTCACAATTTATTGTTAACTCAAAATTACCCTCGTTCATCCCTGTGCTCAGGGCTTCAAGAGTGACTGCAAAACAACTATTGACTTCACAGCTCAGGTATGAACTGTTATGCGAAGTGAATGCGAACTCAATTCTAAAGCGGATATCACTCTCTCCTCTCTTCTCACCTCTGGATTCACTTTTTCTATAATTAATAACTAAAAGAATTTATATTAAGATTTATTGCATTTATTGCCTGAATATATATATTTAGTTAGTTTTTCAAAGAAAGAAAACTCATTTTCCTCAAGCAATTCAAGCAATTTATTAAATATATAATCAGTATTTGTTATTATATACAAACTAATGGATAATAGCATAGTCTATGCACTAATACTACTCTATAGAGTGCACAGGGATGTAGTGGTAAGAGAAAACACAAATAAGACGCAAAACTCACGACTGGGCTCGGAAGGGACTGAGACCTACATCAATGCAAGCTATTGCCACATGCATTGCATCTTCGGAGGTGTGAAATCTCGAGCCAGTGGGTAGTAATCAAGTACTGGTGCTATTTTTTCAAGTCTCGCACGCTATCATCCAATGGTATTCCCGCCGTCTTCTATGTTAGAGCCTGTCATTAGACTTAGTTTTAAGCATTTATTCGCATCCAAATAATGGACAGAATTTAAGATTATTAGTCTATTTGGCTCTCATTCCCAAACAGAGCTCATGTATTCAATACATGCACTACTCATACCGTATGCTTTGCTTTTCTTATTTTTTTCAACAAATCTACTACTTGTGGCATTCAGTCATACTGTGCGAGTAGCAGAATATCAGTGCAGAATAGTTACTGTATTAACTCAGAGAACTCTCCTGTTCTACAGACTTGCCTCACATACTGTAGCTCTGATGCCTCCGATGCCTCCGATGCTTCCAAGACCTCCAATGCCTACCACAGACAAGAATTGTGTAATACAACTAAAGCATAGTTTCTTTGCTCTGAGAGACCGGTTATTATTGATAAGAACATCAGTCGTAATGATCTGAAATGAATGCACCGAACCAGCAGTGCTGCCAATAATTATGTGATCAAACAATTTATTTGAACACTGCTTCTGATTCATGGCTTTCATGGCATTAGACTTTCAAATCAAATCAAATTTCAATGAAAAGGCAATAAAATTGTAATAGAATTATAAAAGAGAAGAAAGTATTACTGAAAACAATCACTCGTTTAGGGCTTAATATAATTAAGAATATGACGTGGATTAATTTTATATTTTTCTTTACATTATATCATATCAATTAGAATCAAGATTTCAATGAATGAAAAATTGAAAAACAAAATTCAATCATAAAAGAAGAGTTCATTGAATAGACATAACAATAATTGAATTCATGATAAGGCGTTGTCTATACTTATTATTATTAATAATAGTATTTCATATCATATTATAGTATAGTATAGTATAGTATAGTATAGGTCTTCAAAACATATTAATATTACACTATTTCTCTCAATCTATACGTAGGGATGAGCAGAGTAGGCATAAAGTCAACTTTTATCAGGGTTAGGTGAGGGTTAGGTGAGGGTGAGGGTGAGGGTGAGGGTGAGGGTGAGGGAGAGAGAGAGAGAGAGAGAGAGAGAGAGAATTTTGATGAACTGCACCGAAAGCTTTTGAAAATGAAAATAATGGCTAAAATTCAATAACATCTAACTTAATATCAAATATTCGAGTCTATCATAATTTTCATCTTTCAATTTCAATTTGTCCCATGTCTTATGTTATGGATCACAGCTTTACTCAGGCAACAAATTCATTGTTCCTGTATACATTTATTGCTGTCTATTTTTTCTACTGGTGTCTCACATAAAGAGCGAATAAACTCTATTCCAAATTAAAGAAAAAATATTTTTGTTAATAATGTGCAATTAGACCCTCACAAGTTGATCACAACCTGATAGCCTGACAACCCTTGAATCCCTTGTATGGGTTTTGCACATAACTTAAATAACTTTATAAAAAGAAAAATTAATTTTGATTCTGAAGTCAGAGAAGAAGTTTTGGAATTCAGACAATTGGCAGAACTGATTGATTTGGTATTTACTGTGCGATTCATATAACAAAGCCAGAGATGCGGAAATGTGTTTAATTACTTGTGCTATATATCATTGCAGTACGTATTCATATAAATCATACAGTACTGTCAGCTTCTCTTTTCATAGCAGGGTCAAAGTGATAGATTAATGATATTTTGTATCAAACTGTTCCAGATACACTCAAAACCAAGTATTTTAACTTTTGATTCTATTTCAAAGCACATTTTATCCGCATCTCTGATGAAAACTATTTTTCATGGATTCCTTATCCAAAGCATCTGCTAATCCTCTTTCATCACTGGTTAACAATCGAAGGAATGGACTCCAAAACAATGTGAATGATGTGATACTAACAGATCTAATAGGATTTGACTGCGAGTACTGCCTCAGCACTGGTAGTGTGAGTGCGTTGACATTACCATTATTAGGCTCTTGGCTCTTATGGAATCAGACAACTGAGACAACTATGCCTTAATGTCCAACAACATCGCTGATGACCTCGAGATTAATTCTGAAATATGACATAAGTTGACTGAAATATCTGAATACAGATCTAAATAATTCGATTCCAAATGCATTGTTGTGTCAATTAAAGCCAATTCGCAAACATTTGCTTTTCTATACATTACTGAACATTAGCTGTTTTTAATGTAAATTACCTCTAAGTTTGCCGTTTGCCCACCATTGCTCTCTCTCTCTCTCTCTCTCTCTCTCCCTCCCTCTCTCCCTCTCTCCCCCTCTCTCTCAAGAAAAAAATCATAACTATTCTAATACTCTAATAGTGAGTACAGTATTGAACAAATAATTTAAAAACTCAAACAAAGAACTCAAATAAACAGCACTCGAAGTGTTGGAGAGATCCGAATAGAAAGGCACGTATAGTAGTGTAGTATACATACAACACATCCAAACTCTAATCTTTATTTATTCATTTAAACACTTCTGTACGACACGAACAATAATTATTTTTTATTTTGAACAAACGAGCAATCATTTGCATACCCTGGTCACATACTCTGTATGATTCCTCAATGAGTTTCTGTTTTGTTTTCTTAATTTTAGCCAATTTTTACGGAAATTAACGGAATTTAACAGAATTTGAATTATAAATGAATTACTTCCCCAGAGATGCGGAAGTTTGGCCTTCGATCGGGTAATTGAGACACTTTTGGTTCGGGTTGGAATCAATCGGGGATTTTGGGAAAAATTACTGAAAAACTTTAAGCTATTATATTAGTGCCATAAGTCTGTTGCCATAGTTTGCCGCCTCTTCCGCATCCCATATCTTTTTATTGTAAAGTCGTGCTCTGGGTAGAAAAAGAGTCTGGGTTTGAAAGTAGTTTAGTTGTGCCGACTCTTTGTTATAATCGACAAGAGTTACAGTTATTTTCATTAAGTTTTATATCAAAATCAGTGTTAAAGTTAATCTCACTATAAGAGTGACAAACAGTGAAACAATTGAAACATTGAGTACTTATTATAACTGCGCTAATACTGTAGTGACAGAGGATGGACAACAAAACTACTGGCAAACCTTGACTCTTTTTCTACGAGCCTTTTCCTACTCATTATTATTAATAGAGTCTATTATTATTAATATTTTGTTATTAAATCCAACAAATCGTATGTACAGTCACCGAAAAATGAATTCCATCCCTTTCAAACCTGGAGCCACAATTATTGCTTTGATTCAGGGTATAAATGTCAGTCAATTGTAACCATGAATTAAATAGGAATAACTTCATTTGACACTGTACATTAAGCTGATTATCTATTGGAAAATTTTATTTTCGTTTCCTTTGATTAAAAAATTCAACTTATTTGTCACTATTGAAACCTGGTCAATTGGCTTTTCGGTGACTGTATTTTCATTTCCAAATAAATGCATCTAAAAAATTTGCTTGTTTAGTCTACGGGACAGCTAAGACAGACCAAGACACCATGGGTTTTATCTTTATACTGGGACCTGGTTGAGTTATTCGGGAATTTGGGTTAAATTAGGTCGAATTCGGTCAAAGTGGGTCATTTTTGAATTTAAACGCCTTTTACCCGCTGCTATACCCCCTTGTTTCGGCCGACCTTGAACACCCTAATATATTCTATGAGCGCTTTGTTCGAATAAGCACCAGGCTTACTGTTAAATACTTGCGTACAATCGCAGCCGGGCACTGTCACATATGCCCTTTGCCACTTCAGTTGATTCGATACTCTGTACAGAAGTCTGAATTGATTTCTTAACTCATTTGTATGGTTAGTCTAATTGAACAAGACATAATGTAAGACCCGGCATAATGTGAGCCGGCAACAATTCTTTAAGAATGATTGCAATTTTGAACAATTTTGTAGACATTCTGAAACATATTCGACATCTAATGGACAGAAAATCAAATGATTTTCGATTCAAAATAAAAGCTATACATAAATGACGTGATTTGGGTTGAGGTGAGAGGAAAGGCAGTCGAATATCGATTATAAGCCAATTGTGTGAACACATGCTCTGCAGTCAACCAAATAAACCGGTTTTTCGCTGACGTATAGTATGGATGAGTCGACCGAATAGTCTCACGTCTTATGTCTTGAACTTTGTTTTAATCAATATTTTCTTCATTTGTTTTAATTGTATTCATTGAACGCATAATTGAAAGCAACTGAGCCGGGATAGAATGCCGCCCAAGAAAGCATCCACGTCGTCCGCGTCGGCCGCTCAACAGCCCAGCAAAAAGACAGTCGAGAAGAAGAAGGAGAAAATCATTGAAGTATTGAACCATTGATTCATTGATTCATTGATTGTTTTGTTTTTATTAAACATTTATTTAATTATTATTTTTTGATTCAAAGGACAAAACATTTGGTCTGAAGAACAAAAAGGGAACAAAACAACAGAAATTCATACAACAGGTCCAGAATCAGGTGAAGAAGAAGGTATGCATTGCTCGCATCCATTGTCTATTCATACGACTACTAATCGATTGATCATTTGATCCATTGGTTGCACTCATAGCCAGAACTGTTACCCAATTCGAGTGTCGCCAAAAAGGAGGAGAAGAAGAAACAATTGGATGAAATAAACCAATTGTTCCGTCCGGTGACCACTCAGAAGGTGGAGAAAGGAGTGGACCCGAAGTCGGTATTGTGTGCGTTCTTCAAGACGGGTCAGTGCGGAAAGGGAGACAAATGCAAGTTCTCTCACGACTTGACACTCGAGCGCAAGAGTGAGAAGAAGAATGTCTACGAAGACGTGAGACAAGAGGACACAATGGATGACTGGGACGACGAGAAGCTCAAGCAAGTGGTGGCCACAAAGCACGGGGAGAGGGAGAAGAAGATGCCGACCACTGATATAATATGCAGACATTTCATCGAAGGTATGGATTATTGGATGCAATTCGAGACCAAAACTAATTAATTGTCAATTGCTTTGAAAGCATTGGAAACGTCTAAATACGGCTGGTTTTGGGACTGTCCTAATGGGGGCGATAAATGCCATTACAGACACGCACTGCCCCCCGGGTTCGTACTGAACAAGGACAGGAAGAGAGCCGACAAGAAGGACGACATAACGATCGAGGAGTTGGTTGAGATCGAAAGGGCGAAACTCGGCTACGATTTGACGAAAATAACTTTAGAGTCGTTTCTGGAGTGGAAACGGAAGAAGATTACGGAAAAGGCAGACAAAGAGGAGAAGGAAACCGATAGGAAGAGAGCAGAGTTCAAGGCCGGGAAGAATGTGGGTCTCAGTGGTCGGGAAATGTTTACTTTCAACCCTGAATTGGCCAAAGACGAGGACATGGAGGAGGGGGAGAGTGCTTATGAGTACAACAACAGTGAGGACGAGGAGTACAGTGAGGAACGGGTTGTATACAAAGAAATCGATTTGGAAGCGCTCGCAGCAGAGGCTAAGGCCGTGGACGGCACCGGAACTCAAAGCGTCAAAAGAGAATTCAATTTACCCAATGATGCGAATGAAGCGATTGCTGCCGGAAGTGAAGACCTGAAGGCTGTCGAGAGCGCACCTATAGATGAGACTCTGTTCGCAGAGGAAGACGACATCGATTTAGACGATTTGGACGAACAGTTAAATACATTTTCAATCGAAAAGTAATTAACATTTTATTAAGTTTTTGTAAAAAAGTATAAAAATTTGAAATATTTTCTAAAAACATAATAAAAATGATTTCGTTATGAGTTTATTGTCTGTCTGTCCGCTAACTCCTGAGTCTCGGGTCATAAGTCATGACTGAGTCGTTTGCTAACACTGCTGTTGACTGAGTTGCCGAGTCTGGAACCGGGACTATAAATACTTAAATTAATTCTTCGTTCACTCATAGCCTCGTCGTCTGAATCGGGTAAATACGAGCGATTAGTTAGGCCTCCGTTGTTGTCGACGCCTCCATTCCGAGGCCTTTTAGAGTCCAGAGTCGAACGGCTTTTGTTTCGCACGAATTCATTTTTGGCACCAAGTGTTTGCATTCCTGGCCGGGTATGTGATTCACCGGCAATCAGAGTATTTCTTCGTCGTTCGAGTGCCAGAAAGTGCTCTTTACTTCTGATTCCGCCCAATATTGGCGTTCCTTTAGGTCAACAAAATTATAATTAACACCCGTTTCATGTGATATGGACTGAGCTCTGGAGGCATACCTTCTGCGATGTTATTCGATATATTCATAAACCTCTTCCTGAAAGCCACGTCCAAAGTGCCAATCCTTCTCTGCTGTTGCAATCGCTTCTCCAAATTGAATATCGTTTTCCTCTTTTCAACTCTATTGCCATACTTGGAGTCCTCACTCTTGTCGTCTTCATCTATACCACGAAGTCTTTGCAATTGTCTCGCGATTTGAATCGCGTTCTTATCAATGAAGTCGTCGTCGTTTACGTCTTCGACTTTAGGCGAACAGAAGGTCAGCTCAACTGAGGCTGAATTGGAAATAATTGACACATAATGTGAATGCAATTTGTATTGCAATGAGTATTACTAGTAATACAATCTCTACAAACATTACTGTAGAGAAGATCAATGGGTTTAGTGGACCAGAACTCTAACAAATTGAATATTTCCGGTTCAGGTCTTATAAGATCTCTAAATCAAGTTTTAGTCATTTAAACGTTTTTTGTAGGAAAAAAAATATTTATATGAATATCTAGTTTAAAGAGGAATGTACTAACATTGCTCAGGGTTAATGCTCAGGGTTAAACTTTTAAGAACATATTTAAGAAATGTATAAAACAAACCCAAAATATGAGAAAGAGTTCCGAATCTGTGGAATAGCATTCCTACGAATTGAATCACAAGAATAGTGCCGAAGAATATGACGAAAACCAAACCAATCGGTTCTAATTCCAGATATTCTTTGTCTACAATATATTCATTTGTGTCCGGATTTATGGTAATATTCTCTCTGACACCCAGAGGCCAATCCACGTGAAGTATCTCTTTATTGAGCTGAAGGAGAAACACGACTAAAACGAAGAGTGCGTTCAGCATAAAGAATGCGAAGACGACTCGATTCCTGAGTTCCTTCAGATCGAGTGCAACCCTTTCCTGATGTTCTTTGTTCTGCTCGATTGGGTACAAGTACTTTGCGATCAGGTCTTTCCAGAACTGTATTTCCGACGGGTGCAAATACGCCACTTCCCCGTTCTTCAGGTCCTTGTCCTCTATCCAGTAAGGGTTGAGCAGATCATCCCTGTCGTGCTTAGTGTCCGATTCCTTTTCGTCTAAATTGATGTCAGAGGTGTCGGACCCAAACTCCTCGTCCTCTTCATTCTCGGTCACTGTCGACAAATTGTCAGAAAATCTGGCGGTTCTGCCAATCGATGTCCGTTTGGACTGACCGGTCGGATCCAAACCCTTCTCAATCGTATTGAGCTTCTGGTTGATTGTGTCCAACTGATCCTGGATTTTGACCAAATGAAGCGCTTCTTCGTTTGGTTTCGGATACGTACAGAGCATACACTTGAATAGATTGGCCAAATTGAATGTAATACTGCCTTCCTCCTTCTTATTGTCACCCATGTTCAAAAAGCCCAGTAAGTTCTTCTTCTTCATCTCTTCCTGAGCCTTCTTCTCCTCTTCCAACTCCTTCTTAGTCTTCTTGGACTGTATCTCGCGAGTACCCCACGTGACCACATTTAAGTTGACCAAAGAGTAGATTATAAGCAATAAATACATACACGGAATGCTCAGGAAGTACAGCAGCAGAGGTGCCAAACAGCTGATCTCTTGCGGGTGCAGAAGACCAGCCCATAAAAAACTGCCGGTCAATGATATGAAGAAGATGGCAGACGGGGAGCCAATACCATCTTCGGTCATCTGAATAGCCTGCCCGACAAACACAGCCATCATTAGCAGACAATAGGCAGCGCTTAGTATTTGTGCGACAAATATCTGGACTTCGTTTTTGGCCACAAAACAGATAATAATAAAGAACAGAATCGGATATATATTGAAGTAAAAGGAGTCCCAATTGGAGATACGAAAGGCCGCGACCATAGCTCCGACCAACATGAGAAATATAGTTCCCGGACCCAGGATTGTGCCGATCATAAGCATTCCCTGGTATATGATATACGGCAGCGAAATATTATCGTTGACTTTAACTGTTTTCTTATAGTCTCCCAACAAATCCATGATATTAGCCATTGTCGACGGCGCCCAACGACGTCTCTGAGTGTAGAACTCTCCGAACCCTTCCGGACAATGAGTATAGGCATCAGAAGCTGCAGAATATTCGACTCTATAACCTGTTAGGGAATCACAATCAGTGGTGACTATCATTTGTTCGCACTTTTATCTCAAACCTCTTTGCAAGAGAAGAGTGCAGAGCCAACGATCCTCTCCCTGATCGTACTGTACGTAATGGAGTGCTTCATCTGATTTGGTTGTATATCTGCGCATAACGTTGTCGTCCATCAGACCCTTAGCCCTAACCAAACATTATTCCGAAATATAATTATTAAAAATCCATTCGAGTAAACAGTTTGAAGACTTTGTAAAAGGTTTGATCAGAATCTCCTTGCTCATAAATGTCGTTTAACTGATTGTACAAAACCTGGCTCAAGCATTTTTCATTAAATAAGAAGTTAATAGTTTTTGTAGCCCTGTATAGCCCTGTATTGGCTTTTTAAGGGAAAGATAAGGAAAAGAAGCCAATACTGTATGAAGTATTGTATAATTACTTTAAAGTAGAGTATAATATACGAGAATATAATTGCTCTTCAAAAGAAGCAAGTGCATTTGGAAGAAATCGTATTACCTGAACAATGAGAAACATCCCGGACTACACAATACACAGCCTATCATATGTTCTGTTGCTTTCTGAAGCCAATGACCGATTGCATACTCGAATTTTTGATACCTGTCCGCATAGAACAATGATCTTCAGATTCATTGCACAAGGTTCAATATAGTATGCATACCAGGCCATAAACCCTGAGCCGACCGGATGAATGCGACCGCAGGCGGCGCCTAAATTGCGGTTCTTTTTCATGAGATCGACCAAAAGCTGTACGGCATGGGGTCTGAAGTTGATGTCGCCGTCCAGTGTCAGCAGATATGTATTCTCAGCCATAACTGCTTTTCTGTTCACATCTATAGGCAATTCCATGAGTCGATGCCCGAGAAGGTAATACATGTACATCACCTGAAATAATCACTTATTGCTCAATATTTTTTGAGTATTTTTTGCCACCGAATCGACTCGACCGCATCGACCGCATCGACACCCATACCTGACTCCACCGTTTTCTGTGCCTGATCTTCGCCTTGTCCTTCAAGTGAGCAATTAGTTTGTTCTGGCCAGGCATCTTCCACTCCAATCGACCCCCATAAGGCGTCGGGACCTTAGTTGGCAATTTGAGTTTGATATTGCACTGGTGCACATTACTGGCCGCCGTATCGATCACTTCGACTAATTGTTTGACAAACCGGTTGACAACCATTTCGTCTTCATTTTCGTCACACATTTCAAACGCGTCGTCAAAAAAGATGTGAACTTTTGGACAAAGAATTGATTATTGATTAGAAATATTTTGATTTATGGCTTACCTTCGAATTCATAGTAGTCGGGGTCAACTATCCTCAGATATTTTTGTGCATTCCTCCTGGCACTCTGATCCTCGTCCATTCTCATGATAGACTTGAGCATCTGGATCATTTCCTCTGATGTTTCATGCCACATTGTCGCACACGCGTAGATCCGTATAATTTGATCCGAGCTATAAGTCGACGACTTTTTCTTGTCGTCCATATTCTCTGAAATGGTCTCGTAGTGCTGGGACGGGTCCTGCATAGTCGTGCCCTCTGTTTCCAGATTGATGTCCTCACTCTTGATCTCTTCCTCATCATCTCTGCGTCGGTTGAAAGCAATCGATTGGTCGATAATGACTCCGCAATACATGGGGTTAACAAAGAGTTTCTCAGTAGTGGCCAGTCTTTCACACTTAGGCGCCCATATGTGGATAGCAATCCAGGTCTGGGACAAAAGCCACAACAACCACATGATTGCGTGCACATTGAAGAAGGGCTCGTCTCTGATGAATGGCTCTTCATTGCAGTACCAAAACAAATACTTGGGTATAAAGAAGTCAGAAATCTTACACTTATTGTCGAAGTGAACGCCACAAAAGGCTATAAGTGCTGAGATAGTGACCGGCACTGTAAGGCTGATGGGAAAGGCGAAACTGAAGCCCTGGATGCATATCTTGCAGGCAAACTTAGCCACCACATAGCAGATCCAAGTGGTCAAGATCTGGATGACCACAAACCAGATGGGCATCGATGAGCGCGAGTTGATCTCAAAGGTCTCGCTCTCTATTCCAACGAATTGATCGGTATTTGCGAGTGATATCAGATCCGATCGGTCTCTTTGGATCATAATCTTATGCGAACCAAACGACTCTTTGAATTTACTGAATATACTTTTGACACTTCCGTCCATCAGATACAGGGATAGAGTCATACAAATGAATATTAAGAATATTTTCCAAATCGAGATAAATATAAACGTGAAATAACGGGTTCTGTGCAGTCGTTGCTTGATTTCAGCTATGCTTCTGATCAAACCGAACGATGCGTTCTTATCCACATAGTTCTCCCACCAGCCCAGGGATACAAGAAAGCACACAAATGGTATATAGACGGCCACATTATTCCTCTCCTGTTTGGCCACAATGGGCCAAATGACGAAAGCAGCCAATTGTATGATTACACAAATCAAATCCAATAATGTTTTGAAAACTCTTTTCGTTTCTCCCGAATGTCTGGACATAAGAGACAACAATCCGGGCGTAAAACACAAGCAATTGGTAAGCATTGCTCCCTTTACTACATCCAGACTCGGAAGTATCATAAATACTAAGAATGTCAGACCTATTGTGTGCAGACTTTCCAATAGGAATACCTATCGAATCAAAGAATAAGTTTATAGTTTTGAATAAAAACATTGATACGAATGGAACAGAAATGTGTTTACAGTAATGAAAGTGGTTTTGTCGGGCACTCGGTATGACTTGAATGTGCAGATTCTGGCGCTTCTGAACAGTGTCATAATTTCTGGCACAATGAGTATGAAGAATAAGCTCCAAATCCATACCACTCTTTCGGGATCGTCGTATTGGAATACTGCGAAATATTTTTTATCCCTTTCCAAACCAGGTATTCCCTGATTGCATACCGAAACTGTTCGGTTGGCTCTTATTATTGATGTCATAAATAAGACAATGCCTTTGGAGAGGACGGCAGAGGACAGGACCACAAAGAAAGTGATTATATATGTTATGACTTTAAGAAATTTGAGTATTATTTCAATCCATTTCGAGCTCAACGTCTCGTCTTCATCATCAGTGGGAGTGACCACAAACACATCCCAGCCTTTTGTCTGTTCATTAATGCTTCTGGAATTCGAAGTCAGAAAATAATTAGTCTTTGAATAAGACATTCATTGACAACAAATCTTAGCATATTGTAAGTCATCCTATCTATCGAATAATAATAAAGGAAGCAGGGTACTAACCTTCTTCTCTAAACTTGCGAGAGAGGATAGACTCTCTGCTGCAGTAGACAGTGTACTTTTAAACTTTGGGCAAGTGTGCAACATAACCAGAGGCATTTTTCATACAGTAGATTTTTCTAATAACTGAATATTTATGTCCCCATTATTTTGTTAAGTTAACATGGACAATTGTGTTTAAACCTCTGGGTCAAAATTAAAAGACAAATATAGGGATAATGCCTGAACATTAAGAAATTATGTGCTGGACTATATGTGCTCGACTATTTGATAGGCGATAATCACAAAATTGTTTCTTAAAAATTCAATATTCTTGAGGTCTGCAAGTCCTACCAATTGGACAATTTTCCATTGATCACCAAAGGGCACGGGTTATTTTATGACGAACTTTTTTCAAAGAGAGTTTCAGTCAAAGTCAATGAATAGCTTCAAGTTCAATAAATAGCCAAACACCCAGAACAAATTCCTAATAATGCACTGAAGTATTAGTGGCTCGGATTGTATGAAATCTTCGTAAGTAATGAATGCCTTAATGTTGAGCTCAGAGTAGTTTAGGATATTTCGAAACTTCACTAGAATTGAGCCAGTTATGAGCATAGAAATGACCTGCTCCATTATATTCGCTGCACTCTACAGTGTCAGTAATCTATAAATGCATTCATTAACCTTGGATTGATACTAAAATAGCAGTCTGGTGCCACACAATAAGAAAGCTCAATTGTGACAAATATTGCCTTAATATTGGAAAACAGAGTAAAAGGATTTGAACCGAATTAATGCAAACCTATTGTATATGTCATTCTGGAGCGGAGTCTTATCGTTGATGTCGAGGTCGATGTCGTCCTCAAAGTTCTCAATATCATCGAAGTTGTTGTCTCTCATAGTGTCATAAAAGCATTTTGAGCACAGAATTCAAAAATATGTTTGAATTAAAGTGTTTCCACTTTTGGTATAATATATGGTGTCTTCGAATGTGTGTCAAAATAGCATTTAATCCATATCTGGAAAACTCAAACTTGGATTCAGAAGCGCTGTATATCTGCTATAAGAGAGAGCTCATTGACTCTTCACTTCTGTCAAAAGGACAGTCACTTAAACGTAAAATATGAGTGAATTTATCTATTGTTTGATTAAGTTTGCAATTTCTATAGAATCTTCATTCATAGCAAATAAACGTCTTGACTAACATACCTGTGCTTACCTGTGCTACGGACTAAGCCTAGTATAGATACTTATTAAGAGCAGAATTGTTAGGAATGTATTTCTAAATTATACACGTATTGACCCAATTCTCTAAGATTTTCTTAAACAAACTTTTTGTATAAAGTTTTGTTCCAATGCATGAATTGAATACCATTGCCAGCGGACCGGTCTATTGTGGGTGCTCTCACTTGTCAGAGCAAGGTTTAGGTGGAGACTAGAATATGCACTGGCTCTGGCACTGGCACTGGCACTGGCACTGGCACTGGCACTGGCAGTGATACTTTAATGCTACATTATATAGAGAGCAAGTTCTTCACTGCACTGATTCACAACACTTGTGTATTCTGAAGGCAATAGGCTTTTGATGGGAGAGAGAGAGAGAAGTTTTGTGAGAGAACCGACCACTCGATCAGACTCTGGGCTGTCTCTCACTCCTCAGTCCAATAGTATATGAATTCTATACGTAATTCATTGACCTCTTGATTGAAACGGATGTTAAAGCGATGCTAATGAAGCAAATACTCCGATATATGCAATATATACTACAATTAATTCATTATCAGTTCTCATTCATACTATGCAAACAATAGACACAATAAAAGCCTAATCAGACGACTATTATCTGAATGAATGCAAAGCAGAAGTGATGGCAAACAATCAATGATAACATAATTTATTTCTGGACTCTATTCTGTCGACCGTTTGGAGCAATGGCTCACAAAAACAATAATTGATTCAATTCATCGGTTTTTCCTATTTATCCGCAAATCTATTGAGAAAAAGCTGACGAATAATAATAATAATAATATATTTATTTATTTTTCATTACAACCAATGTTTTTAATAGTATTTTAACTGAATTTAAATATGAAAACAGTTTTCATATAATAATAATAATAATAATAAAAATGTATTTATTTAGTGAAGGACTGAATGCAATAGTTTTGGTGCTCTTTATGTGCTTTCAATTCAATTGATTTAAAAATCTTTTATTTATTTAATAATATTTTCAAATCTAATATCAATTTTAATATTTATTTGCTTTAAATCTCTGGCAAAACAACTCTTTATTTGTTTACATATTTTTCTACACAATTGTCGCACAATTTTAACGAATAATATATTAATTAATATTTATATTGAATTCAAATCCGATTGAATCCAATCACAACCGGAAGCCATGTCTAGCGTGAGGGCAGAGATCTTAGCGGCCAGTCGTACGCGCACGGGATGGCAGGAAATGAGACCATCGCAGGTCGAGAGGCGGCCAATGATTGACTCTTTGCGCTCGACCTTCGAAGACAAGACCAGTTCTGATCGCAAGGAGACGATCAGTACAGCCATGAATCCAAACCATACCAACAGTTCGGCCATTGATTGCAAAAGTGGTCGAAAACTGGGAACAAAAGTGAGTCAAATCGCAAACCTCTTCCAATCACTGTCTCCTCCGCCGCCAAAACAAGAGGTCGTCTCTCAGTTGAACAATAATCACAACAATAACCATAACATCAATAATAACAGTAATAATAAAGCTTTTGATCAAAAGTCAAACACAAATACAAACTCAAACTCAAACACCTCTTCAGTGATAACCGATTCAAAAGTCAAACCAAACACTAATTTAAGCCATAATTTGAATCAAAAATGTTTTCAAAACAAAACTCAATCTCTAAGTAATGGAAATACGGATCGACTCAGAAATGGAGATCCGATTAAGCGGTCGGTCGAAGAGTCGACTAAATTGAATGCAATCAATACTTCCAAGTCTTCAGTTGTGACCAAAAAATTTGAGCCCAATTTGAGTTCTGGTGCTTCTGTCGGTTCCCAAGCACTCAAGACTTCTGTCGGCACTCCTTCAAAGACAGGCCTCAGTAGTCGTATGGAGACAGCGGTTCCTCCTGTGAAGGCAGCGGCCAGTCCTGTGAAGGCAGTGGTCAATCCTATGAAGACGGGGGTGAGTCCAGTGATCAGACGGACTGAGAGTCGGGTTTCGCGGTTTAATAACGCGAAAGCAATCTTTGAGAAACTGCAGACAAACGACACGAAGAAGTCTGAGACCAAAGACAGTGAAATACACTTCAATGAGGGCTTCGTTTGCGCCAAAAGTTCGCTTCAATCCAATCATAACTACATAATCGAGAGCTCTATTGAGACAAATGGTGTGACAAATGATTCAAATAAAGTCAGTTCTTCTCAGTCTTCACACAATCCGAACGAAATATATAACAATAAGAACCGAATTAATGGCAAAACTACTTATTCTAACGATTCTATGGATCAGAACCTTTCGAATCAAAACAATTCACAAAAAGAAGATTCGAAGCAAAACAAGGGTTCGGCCGATCAGAGGCCGGACAGACCCGAGAGACCGGTTGACAGAAAGCCGATTAATCTGTCCAAAAGTGTCGATCAAATCACAACCTGCGATGAGAGCCCTCCCGTTCCGCTCAGACGATCCAGTTCTGTGCAGTCACAACAATTAGTGCCAGATTTGGTCAGAAGTCAAGAATTAGAGTCCAAACGAAAAACATATCCGAATATAAATAGTGCTAAAAGTGCTGATCCTTTGGAGAGAATGAGTTCCAGTTTATCGGCAAAAGAAGAACTGATCGATAAAATAGTTTTAGAAATATCGGACAATCAAAGGGAAGGATCGGCTGAAGTGCACAATAATTTCCAGAGTCTTCCGGATCTGAACAGTTGCGACACTTCAGGCATTCCCGACATTCTTGACTTCGACGAGTGCTTCCAAGACGTGGAAATGATGACCGAAGAAGAGGCACAGAAGCTCTTGAGTCGCAAGTCATGGCAGGACCTGTTCATTGACGAGCACTTGCAGTCGGAAATGGAGGGACTCTTAGGCCAAAGCAAAGAAGACTCTGAACCCAAACGCGAACAAAATTGTGCCGAAGATCTGCGACAACTGGAGTCAGGCATCGAAAGCATCCAAAGCCTGCAAATGATTAGCCAAACGCCAACCGTTCGACTCATCGATAATATAATGAATATATCGAACGGAGAGAACGAATACATCGATGAGAACTGTGGCGGAGAAGCGAACGCAGAGAACGACTTGTCCACCACTAACAGCGAAACCAGTATTATCTTAGACGACATCGAATACCACTTGCTATCCGACGGACACTTCTATATCGAAACCCCTGGCCTTCCGGACAACAGCGACGAAGAGGCCGAGGATTGCGTGTCAATGCTCTTGTGTCCGGTTCCGCCCCGAAGGAAGTCCAGAGTGAAGTTCAGCTCTAATCCAATGAAAGTCTATTCAACTCATTCGGTCGAAGACTATGACCGACGCAACGAAGACGTGGATCCAGTGGTGGCTTCGGCTGAATATGAATTAGAAAAACGTATCGAAAGAATGGATGTCTTTCCGGTCGAACTCATGAAAGGTCCGGACGGTCTCGGACTCAGTATTATTGGGTTTGTTATAAAAATATTTGTCTTTATTTTCATTGGTTCTCAATAAGCATTCGCTATATCTTTGGTCTCATTTGACTCATATTATGGGAAATCCATTCAAACAAATATAGGCTTTCATTGATTTAAGGCTTTGAACAATAATTATCACAGAATTGGGTATTGAACTGAACTGTGTATTTTACATTGAATAATGTGCTTGCTCAATTTATACTGTAGAACCAATTAAGAGAAAGCAAGTCATTTGTAATATAGAGTCAATGAATATATTAATAGTTGTGCATTAATTGCACCCGTGTCACAAACCTACGATTGAACCTGTGTTTGGACCTGTCTCATATGTTTAGAATCTACGCTGTTCAAAATTGTCAGTATACTGACATTATTAATGTGTGTAAAAACCAGTTCATAGAAAGCAACAAATAAGACATGACTCAGAAAATGAGGTTTGAGTGCGAATAATATAATTAGTATAGAATTGACTTCTAATGAATCATATAATAAATAAATAAAATTGACATTTGTTTACAAACAGTACTTAATTAGTAACAGTTTTCTTGGATATGAGTAAAGAAATTCATATGAATTACACCTTGCTTGTTTCGTCCCTGCACTCCACTGATTTAGATCTGACTCAAATATTTCGATTAATTCAAATGAAATTACACTGAATTATACGAATTAATTCTCTGACTGAAAATTATTAATGCAATTATTGAATCCCTTGCACAGTATGGGTGTCGGCGCCGACGCAGGCATTGAAAAGTTGGGAATTTTCGTCAAAACTATTACAGAAAACGGTTCCGCAGATCGAGATAAGAGGTAAGACTTGAGTCACTTGAATACAGATATGTTTTGATTCTTATGTCAACTGCACAGTTAGATAACCAATAATTATTGCGGTAATACTTACTGTGCAGTTGTTCGGAGAGAGGATTCAATGAAATTATTTTTATTTGACTTTCGATTGATTCGAAACAGAATTCAAGTCAACGATCAGATTATTGAAGTCGACGGCAATTCTTTAGTCGGTGTGACTCAGGCATACGCGGCCTCAGTATTGCGGTCGACCACAGGTCTGGTCCGATTCCTGATTGGCCGGGAAAGGGATAACGCGAACAGTGAAATCGCACAACTGATCTCTCAGTCATTACAATCGGAACAAACGAATGAAAACAATGGATTCGAGTCTCAAACCGAAGGCTTTATATCTTCGGAGTCGCCGACCATTGAGGCCAAAGACGAGGAAGAGTTGAATTCAAATGAATTCGATTCGACTTTCGATTCAAACTTTCAAAACAACGATTCGATAAATGAAACGAACATTTCGTCGAATATAAGCGAAAGCAAACACTTCACGTCCACAGAAGAGATCAATGGAATGGGAGGTATGGCTGGAACTGAAGTGCAAGTAATGCGAAACAAAGTACTCGAATACGAGTCGAGAAACAAAGCACTGAATGAAGATCTCATTAGACTTAAGCAAAAACACGAGAAAAAGATGAATGAAATGCAGAACCAATTGGAAGACGCTTTGGTTCAGTTGCAGCAAAACGAGTGCGCCATTGGGTGCGCCCGCAAGGAAATGGAGCAGTACAACCGGCTCCTGGAGGACATGAAGCTTCAGTACAATGCTCTCGAGAAGAAGTACCACAAATCCAAGAAAATGATTAAAGACTTGCAGCACAAGGAACAGGCGATGGCCGACAAAGAGGAGCTTCACATTGAACTGGTCCACGAGAGAGACCAGGAGTACTCGGCTTTGGTTCGGGCGCTCAAAGACCGCATAATTATGTTAGAGCGACGATTACTGGAAGTACAAAGAGCTGCCGGAATGCCTGTTCCCGTCACTACCGAAAGCTGTTTACACGAAATCGTTTCCGACTTTTTGGTCAAAACTCAAAACGAAGACAAAGACAAAGAAAAGCGATTATCAGTACTTCTGAAACAGCTATTACTGGACACGAGTTGTGCCGATTCGGAGCCAAACAGTATTCAGTCGAATGTCGAACTCATTAATGAAAATCTGAGTTTAAGTCAAACCGAGCTCTTGGACAGCAGTGCTGCTAAACAGAAGGCAGACCTGGCCAGTAGGGGCA
The DNA here is from genome assembly GCA_034693305.1 of Eueremaeus valkanovi. Classification (NCBI taxonomy): domain Eukaryota; kingdom Metazoa; phylum Arthropoda; class Arachnida; order Sarcoptiformes; family Eremaeidae; genus Eueremaeus; species Eueremaeus valkanovi. The sequence goes on from JAQIWA010000447.1 coordinate 24,723, forward strand.
GTCTCGCCAATCGACAGCCCCCTTCGATGAGACGCCATTCCAGCACCGGTTCGGTCGAAGTGTCCAGTGATGGCGATTCTCCGCGAAGGTATCACAACATTAAATGTGAGCCCGAAATGGCCGTCAAGAGTGACCCGAGCAGTCCTGCAATAGAACGTCCGGTGCATTCAGCACCCAATCAGTTGTATCTTCCCATTGCAGACAAGAGTGAGACTCAACCGAAGAGAGTTTCGACCACTTCTTCGAGTCCATCGAGTTTTTCAAGTTCTTCACCAAATCCGCCGCAATATAATGTTCAGCGTCTGTCGGCTCCGGTATCTCCTAATTCGGTGCACTCATCCTCATCGTCGGCATCACTTAACAGCCCGACTCAAGCACTGGATGAGTACGAGAACAGCCCAAAGAGCTATCGACGCAATGATCATCCGATCTATGAATGGACTGTTGAAGACGTGACTCAATGGCTGTTTGGCCTCAATTTGGAGGCTTATGTCCACAAATTCCAGGAAAGAAAAATTTCGGGACCTTTTCTGCTCCATTTGGACAGTACTCAACTCAAGGTTTGTCTCTTTCATTGCTTTACCTCTCAATCAAACTCTGGCTCTAATTATGTTGTTTTCAATAAATATCTGGATTAGGGTTTGGGCGTCGCTAACAGTACTGACCGCTCAATACTTAAAAAGAAAATTAAAGAATTCAAGTCAGAAGTGGAGAGAGAGAGGAAAGCCTTAGAAAAGGAGCAAAAAGTTAGGGAAAGGCTTATGAAAAAAGAAGACAAGTTTAAGAAGAAATAATGTCTCGAATATATTGAACACGAATTTGCGTTTTGATTGTGAGTCTGACGAGTGATGAGTAAGAGTTTAGTTTAATTGTGCGAACGTTTAAATGGAATATAGATTAAAATTAATATAAATATAAAACAAAAGTATTTCAAACAAAAACAAAAGTTTAGTTTCATTTCAATGCTATTTATTTATGCTTTCCTCCATTGCATTGCATTTGCATTATATTTATTATCAATTATTTCTATTCTCTTATTCTATACAATAATCAAGAATTTAATGAATTTAATGCTAATAATCGAGTCATTGAATGAATAAGTGTCGCGAAAACTAATTTATTATAATTAATATAAAACAAAACAAATTTTATTTGTAAAACAATTTTATAAATAGATTTTTTAATTATAAATATTTCTTAAAATCTTATATACAATACAATGACTTTAAACTATTCTCAAATAATTTCTTTTATATTTAATAACTTTTATGTATTTTTTTTCTTCGACTTTATATACATTTTTAAAAACTTTTATTAATTGTATTCTTGAGCGCAGAATATGTTTATAAACCGAAACATATTTACAGTATATCTAGTCTTCGAGTCTCGAAATCTTAAGCCGATTTGGTTTTGGGCACTAAAATGCTGTCATTTTATTCTTAATATTATTCTTATTATACATTTCTATACATTTCTATACAATTACTGTATTATCTGATTCTTAAAACCAATTTCTATTGGAATTGAAGATCTATTCCGAAACTATGTATTCAAACAACTATTAATGTATTCATAAATGTAATGCATTTTAATGCAAACTATTCTTAATATAATTGTCTCAAAGCCTAAAACCAAAAGCTTTTTTATAAAAACTTTTTAAAAATCAATTATTTCTGATTCCAAAAGACAACAAATTCTTATTGTCTGTGATTTTTTGTATTAGGATTTGAATCAAATTGTTTTAATTGTTTTTATATGATTTGCATTTGTATCGAATGCTTGCTATTTATAGCTATTTATATATATATTATATTTTAAACGGATATCACAATTGAACGACTGATTGGCTTTAGTTTTACTTTTTATTTAAATTAATAGCTTTTTAATTATTTAATTGAAACACAAAATCGATTTGCAATCAAAAGAGATAAACATTTAGTAGTTTTTGATTTATTTGTATTGAATTAATTTGTAATTATTTGTAATATTAATTGATTAAAGATATGCATAATTTGGGTCTATTTTGAGTCTGATTTGAATTGATTTCAATATTCATATATCGACTAATTGGAGCCAATGTAAGAAAGGTCAGACTTCGAGCATTGGTTGATCTGATAGACCATAGAGAGACGTAATAGTGTGGTGTCAGTAGTGAACAGAGGAGTGCGCATAGAGATGACGCTGAACACGACGGAGCGCAGGGGCGCAGACAATCTGTGTTAGCCTGAGTTGAGTTCTTTTGATCCAAAGATGCCATTCATTGGGATTCGTATTATTAGTGCAATCGTTTGGTGCAATGTTTGCGTCAATGGTTAAAGCGAAGCATCGCTTATACTCTTATACATCGCTTACATCGCTTGCATCGCATCACAGCTTACAATACGATAGTATGTCTGCTCTACTGCTAATGTGAACCAAAATGTACGGAATTTTCTTTATTTCATATGAATCTCAATTCTATTGAGTTTCTGATTAATCGATTGTTTCTATTGTATTGTTATAATGACTGCACTGAGGACTCGAACCATATATTCTGATATATACTTAAGTTTAATAAACTTTAAAATTCTAAATATATTTCTTAATGTAAAGTATTTTTGTTAATCGCATTCAATTCAATGTAAGATAAGTTATATAACATTCGAGCGCTTAGGCATCAGAAGGGACGCAATGCCAATCTGCCAGAGCTGACTCCGACTCTCAGTCCCAAACTCAGCTCCAGTTCTCTCAATATACTGTGTAATACTGTATAATACTGTGTAATACATGTATTATAGTTATAGCAATGCTTTCTCTATCAGAGCACCAAACCTACACTAAAGCACTCGTTATTGAAAACATTTTGACTTTGGGTCTGAACTAATCGTTTTCTATTCATTCAACGTCTGATCGAAATTTCCGAATAGTTTTTTACAATTTTTTATCTTTAATGAGTGCACACATGTATGTGTGAGTGACTGACATTCACACCTGTTCTCACTGTGCTTTAGGCTATCCAAAGGATTGCTATGGCTTTTGCAAGCGTTGCGTCCTTTGATGCTGAGCTGTCTGTGCTGTCTGTGCTGTCTCTACCGACTAGTTATCTATCGATTCATTTAATTTTTTTTCATAAACTTTTAATTATTACATAAAGTCATCGAATGGAGTCCAACAAACAACGTGGGTCTGACCTGGATGAAGCCGCTAAGGATCCCGGTGCTCTCACATCACATCCAAGTTATACGGATAAGGATTTTGAAGGTTTGCCACTCAAGTGAATAATGAAATGAAATGAAATGAAATGGAGTATAAAAGTATAAAAACGCGTTCATATTTAGTTCAACCAAAAACTTATCGATTTATTCCGTATATAATTGAATAAAAATATATTGCAATTAAAATTCGTGCCAAGGAATACATGGGAACGAATTGATCGAGTATCGATTTTTTTGTTCAGTGCAGTGATAATACTTCTCAGCTTTTCATTACAACATATCCTTCTGTTGTATTCATTACTTTGTATTCGCTTTCGTTTCCTTTTATTTTAATAATATAAACAATTTTTTGAGTTTATTATAAATTTATTTTTGAATTTACATAAATTAGTTATAAAACTAAACGATTCCTAATATAGTTATGACATCAGACCTATGCTATTATAAACTATATAAACAAGCGATGAATATATAAAATAAGTGTTAATTAGTTTGGATAAAAAACAAAAACTACCAGTACTCAAAATATTGAAATTTCCTATTTTTACAGAAATAAAATGCTTTGTATTTATTTGATTACATTATGGTTTGTAATAACAGATTCGTATATTTAGCTGAGTTTAGAATTTTTCAATCAATCTTTTCAGTGATAATTCATTGCAGAATCGATTTTCCTTCAAATTCTATATAACTTATCTCAAGTGAAGATCAATTTATTTAACTCATTCTGAATGAGCTTTCTATTCAATGAGTCGCTAATGCATTGATGAATAATATTCTTTGTCTTAACTATATTAACAGCAAATATTAAATTAATATATTTATAGTTTACTTCAATGTATTATTAATTCTTGTAGTAATAGATAGAATAGTCGTTTAGTAATAATTATTATATTAATACTATTCTTAATAAATGTGAGAAAGATCTGAGCATACAATTCGTGATCCATTCACTTAATGCTTATTTAAAGAGTTTATTTGAATCCTAGTCTCGAGAGGTTTAAAACATATTCAAGTCATTAGATTAAGATTATTGAAGAATACAAATAGAGAACAATAAATGAGATTATAGTCTATAAATATCTGATGTTTTGCTAAGAGTTTACGATATAAGTCGAGTGTAGTATAAGTGGAGTGAATTGTGAATCGACACTAGATATGGATTGGCTATAAATGATCTTTAATGTAATATTCCTCCTAATGTTCTGCACCCGTAGGCCACAGAGCACTTACAGTCTACTGCACGTATGGCTTTCAGATGCCTACGACTTACGGTCGACGCAGAGGTCACCGCAAACACAAACACCACAAGAATGGGAAGAAGAAAGAGGACGGAAGTCCTGCCGACGAGAACCTGCAGAACATAAGACCGGGTATTAAATGATTTGTTTTTCTTTAAATTTTGACTTTGGAATGATTTCTAATAAAAGCGGAACGGGTTCAGTTCATTCTGGGAGAAGATGACATGGATGGCGCACATGAGTCACATCCTCTGTTCAGCGAATTAGAAGAGCTTTGCATTAATGGCGAGGATCTGGAGTGGAGGGAAACCGCCAGGTCTTCAGATTTGCCTTTCTATTACGTTTGTATTGAATTATTTTAAATATAATTTTTCATTCAATTATAAGATGGATCAAATTTGAAGAGGATGTGGAGGAAGGGGGTGACCGGTGGTCAAAGCCACACGTGGCCACTATTTCGTTGCACTCACTTTTCGAGCTTAGAAGTTGTATTCTAAACGGCACTGTTATGCTGGACCTCGAGGGCAGCAGTTTGGACCAAATAGCCGGTACAGTCCATACATCTGTTTTATATGAAGTCCTAATTAATAATCTTTTCTATGAATGCAATAAATGATTATTTGTTACACAACTTATTCTTCTGGATCTATAGATTTAGTTCTCGAAAATATGGTTAATTGCGGACAACTGTCGATAGAAATCAAGAATAAAGTAAAGGAAGCGTTGCTTCGGAGACATAGACATCAACACGAGAAGAGACACGACAAGAATGATAGCAAAAACAGACTTCCATTGATTAGATCCTTAGCAGACATCGGACGTAATTCCAGCAAAAGTATGTTTGGCTCTCACAGTAAGTGTTGTGAAAAACCAAATGCAAAGTTCAGAACAAAAGCATAAACTGATGATTAAGACAAACCTCAAAGAGATATAAATATCGTTTGATTCAAATTATTGGTTAAAATCGCTTCCAAACCGATAGGTCTATTGGATGGCGAGAATTCTTCGCCGCCGAGCAGTTCCGAGTGGAACCCATTCAGAAAGTTTTCATTTCAAAGTACTTTAGGACTATCTTTGGATAAATCAGGTTTTGTGAGACTATATTCAATTGAATTGTAGACAACTTGTTCTGAACAAGTGGTAGACACAGACCACTACTACCACTACTAACAAACTTAATAATTGTTTTCATAATTAATGGAAATGTTTGTTAAAACTAATTAAGATTTTCGTTAGAATTGCTGTCATTTGAATGAATGGTTTCAATCGTTTGGAATAATCTGTTCATATGTTTCATAACTCAATTCAATCATTAAAATAGCGAATCATTTATCCCCTGATAGCCGGCAACAATCACGAGGGTTTACCCAACAGTCCAAGCGTCACATCCCTGCACCTGCATGCCAACAATCAGTCGCAAACACTTAACTCTGCCTCCACCGGTCAGTTGCCCACTGATCTTAACGCCAGTTCCAGTGCGGATCTGCAGCACAAAGTAATTCAAATTATTTAAAGAAACTTATATTGAATTTGAAATAAATAATCGAAATATGTTTTGTTCGCACTTAAGCTAAACCAAGCATTTATGCGCAAAATACCTCCCGGTTCCGAAGCCGACAACATTCTTGTCGGGGAAATCGATTTCCTGGAACATTCTATATCGGGATTCGTTCGCCTCAACCAGGCCTGTCATTTAGGCGACTTGACTGAAGTGCCAGTGCCAACAAGATTTCTATTTATATTGCTTGGACCGCACAGGTATGTTATTGACACTAAATTCTATAATTGCTCTCAACTCAATTAGTTTATCCAAAATATTATTTTTCAAATTAAATGTCAATAATTGAGGTCTAAAACAAACAAAACACAAAAAATCATATCTATTATGACGTCTGAACTCTAATGAGTCGCATAAGATATCATTACTAGTCTTGAGTACTTCAATGGCATGAGCCAAGGACATAGTACCAAGCAGCATTATTGATCAACAGAACAATCTATTGAAGATCTGTTCATTCATTATTAACTGTTGTGTCGTATCGTTTATATAGCCTATTCTTATCGCGTAAACTAATCCAGACTATGAGCACAACATTATGACTCACAGTCTTATCAATAATATTCTTCAATTACTAATATTCCTTTCCTTTCAGTTCTGTATCCATTGATTGCATTCTTTAAATCTGTGTTTAATGTCTTACGCATTCATATGTTTGTCGAACCTATAGAAGAGATAATTCTGAATAGATTATATTATTTCACCATGCTTATTATTCATAACATTTCTACATTCAAAATGAGTTTTTTGAATGAATTATAATGTAATTAAATACTGCTATACTGACTAGTAGCAAGCAAGTTTTTAGAACAATTATAATTGAGCTGTATTTAATTACAGTAATAAATAATCAAAGGAATTACAATGATTTAAAGGACCTTGGCATAATATATTAGCATTTTTAGAATACCTGCATGAGTAAAGGTAATATTGAAAGATTCTACAGTCCAGGCTCATAACTGTATGCATATGGGTATCCGTACAGTATTGTCAATTCAGATCCAAATAGTCATCAAATTGTGAATTCCATTAATAATCGTATTAATCAATATATTCTATACTGTATTCACAAAATTCATCTACAATGGACATGTATATTAGGGATGCCATAGGGGGGGGCATAGACAAAATACCCCCCCTGAGTTTGAGATTTGGCAAAATACCCCTCCTGTGGTTTGAGGCTCTGCTAGACCCCCCCTCGACCTTTTGCTCGCGACCTATA
>JAQIWA010000448.1:0-31934 GCA_034693305.1 Eueremaeus valkanovi
ATACTTGTCTACAACTCTTAAACGTTAAATATGAGATGGGGGGTTAGGCCAACCTCACTAAAAAGATGGTCTGAGATTCTACAAGGCTGACCTCCACGTGGTGTATTTTGGGTAACGCGAACAAGCCTTATTATTCATCCTATCAATCATTTGATCTATGGTACCTCAACCAATAAGTTGCTGCAATATGATTTCAGAGTTAGGTGGATTTGTTAGGTGGATTGGCGAACGATACTTTACATAATTGGCAATATTTATGTCTCAGTATTGATCTCATTGTCAGGAAAAAACTTTATACTCTTAAGCTTGGGTGTGCTCCGGGTCACTATCCAGGGCGCTATATGTAATACATAGACTCACTGCGAAAGTTGTGATCAAAAGTATAGAACATAACTACTAGGAGTGAGTCAGGAGGAAAGGGATCAGTTTTAGTAGAAAATAATTATCAGAAAACATGCACTGAATTCAATAAAAATAAGTCAAATTGGTACTGAGCACTTTGAAATGACCTGTGAGTGATATCATGTATTTTCTAAACTATGAAATGTACACAATTTTAGTCTATTTCTTATACCCTTCCCGTTTGAGCCCACCCAAGCTCTTAAGTATACCGAAAGAACTAGACTAAGCTTTTTCAACTTTCAACTTTACCAATATTTACAAAAACCCGTAATCATTATACACTGTGTAACTTTTCCTTGGAAAATCGACTACGCAAGGCGAATTCAGGCTCACAAAAAGCCTGGATTGGACTCAATCTTCCCAATTAGCGTCGTATGAGTTACAGACCTTTAAACAAAAAGAGTCAAAAACAGTATTCCCACTAATTGTATAATGTCTCCAATATTGACCCTGACTATTATTAGTCTGCTGGCTCACATATGCTCATATATTATAAAGTGTTATAATTTCTTCCGAACTGTAGTTTTTCTTTACTATACAAACAGAGCTCTAATTATAATGAATTACATTATAACTGAATTATAGGGAAATAATTGAATAAACTTTATTCAATAAAAAGTCGATTTCATACTACAGTACAGTATATAACACCAAAAAGCCTTTGAGTCAGGAAGATATGCAGGTTTACCACATATTTGACCTGTGTTTCAATTATAATATTTTTATTATTATTTCTATAAAATACATCTTTTGGTCATTTCATGAGATTTGATAGAATAAGCTGCACATGTGTCCGGGCATTAAATATTTGTGGCCCTGACAACACAAAGGTACTTGTCTATTACACACATATATAGACATGATTCGGGTAATTTATTAACCGGATTGACTCTTAGAACAAATATTAACTTTACTAGAGACGAGAGAGCCAGGGCAAATTGATAGTCATGAGAACATAATAAAGGTAAAATTGCTTCAAAAATTGTCTTACACATTTTCTGACTTAATTTGATTTATTTTTGATATCAATGCTGTTTTACCAAATATTTTCGATAGTTAAAATGACCATGGTGCTTTGTAGCTATTAATACTTTGCACTGAAGTTTGTCGGCATTCAGTTATTATTGTCAGATGAATGACATTTTATTATTCATATAATACTGGCGCTAATGCTTTGTATTTATATTAAGGGATGCGATAATCGAATGAATTCTCGATTTAATCATTTTTCAGTGTTATTCCTGAATAGGCGTAAATAAGTGTCGGGTATAACGACAGGCAGTAATGGTTTTTGAACTCTATTCCGATATACAGTACTGTACAGTACAGTACAGTATCTTACAGTAGTAGTGCTTTAATGCGAACATTGGCTTCACTTTTATTTGTCGTTCTTTTAAATTCAATTATTATTCGTTCTCTTCTTTGCCTTATTTTTCTCTCAACTCTATTCCCTATTCTTACACTCCGTTTAAGCTAATGGTGCGCTAAGTGTTGAAAAGTCACGAAAACTGACCGAAAGTTTTTCCAGAAAATTATCAATTAATTGAGAAAAATAGAGAATCGGATTAAATAAATCGATTACTTCTATCGATTTAATACTGAAGGCTATTATTTTATCAGAGCTTTGTATTTGATTTGTTTTTATAGCAAAATCACAAAAATCTGATTATTTCTATAGAGGTTTTCATTATATAATTTGTGCTTAACTTTAATCCAATCCAATCGATAGTATTCTTATGCAAACTATTAATACCGTATATTAATATAACTTATAAATATCTATTGCCTTGAACTTCATTCGATCATTGATGAGTCTATAGTAAATAGCCGACAGGCCAAACAGGCCAATTGCTCTACTCCGCATTTTTAAACTGACCAGGGCATCCAGACAACCTTAAGTTATTTATATGTATTGATTTAATTGGTTGAACCAACTCAGTTACTATAGCTGGAGATTGAATGGGATACTATCTGAGCAAACTATCATAACTATCCTGGTAGAATTAGTAATTCACAGACCAATATGGCCGCTCTAAGTGACCGATTCGGGTAAATATTTATATAAGATTCGATTCAACTGTTCTTAAAATTATTTACGAATTTGAATGTAATGATAAAAGACTCGGAGCACTGCTACTGTAATACAATCTGACTACTTGTGCATACAGTACTGTAGTTCCACTTCGCACACATGCCTACGTTTTAGCTTAATTTTTAATGTCTATCAGAAAAGCGGATTCCTCTTTGAAAAGCATTAAGACTTAATGATTAAGTGATTAATTGTATTGACTTTTATGGAGAAAATATTATTTTCTGTTATGACTTACCGGTACTTAAAAATCATTAAAATCTGTCATAACTTATGGCAAGTCATATAGGGTTACAGAAAATCGATTAAATCTTTATTACATGAAATCAGATCTTCTTTTGTTGAAAAAAAATTAGTTTGAATACAATTTTCACTCATTTTCTTTTGAACTGAATTTTATGTTTTACTAAAGAATATATTACATGAGATGTTCAGTCGTTTACACGAAATCAATGTCCTATTTATTCTTAATTATATTAAATTCCGGAGACGTTTGAGATTCCAAACAAATTCCTCGAAAGCACAGAATTTTCATTTCAACTGCAGTTTTAATCAATTATTTGAAACAAGTGATGACTCACACGGATGAGTCGGGGTTGAAATGGGCTTTTGGTCTTAAACCCCAGGGGTTATATGTGAAGGTATTTTCAATACACATGTCCATCTTGTCCGCCATTTTACCCCCTGAGGCAAAAGTCCGCCATTTGACCCCTCTTTTTACCCCATATCTCGGCCGACCTTGCTCATCACAAATAAATAGTTTTATAGAAATTAACTTTCTTTTCGTGAAAGTTCTTGCGATATATTATTTTGATTGGTCTTCCATATGAAGCCAATTATCTCTATTCGCGTGCATTAATCAAAATATTTGGTTATATTTGTTCTGTTTTTATGGTTCAGTACTATTCGTGCGAACCGTATTGAACGGAAAGACTTTACAAATCAAACACAAACTCGAATTCGATATAAATATTTGATTTATTCAATGATTAATATTATTATAGAGTAATCGAATGCAGAGGTCCGACAAATACCAGGGTATATGTAGTGGCCGTGTATTTTCGTGATCAACGTTTGGCCACCGGAACGGGTCATAGCATACAAGAGGCAGAAATGAATGCCGCGTCCAATGCCTTGGAGTCGTCTAGAGGTTTGTTATCTTATATTTGAAATATTTTCGACAAAACATTAAAATCGATATAATTTTGATTTCATTTTTCAATTAACAGAACTTTTTCCGCAATTAAGTCATCAAAAAAAAGTGATCGAAAGGAGTGTTAAATCAGTTAAACCCAACGAAAGACGAAAAGAAAAGTCAAATAATTGCGAAACAAATCGAAACGAAAGGGAGAGAGAAAGAGGGAAAGGGAGAGAGAGAGGCAAAGAGTGATCTTCTTATTCTAACTTAACTTTTATTTAACTTAAATTTCAAATTAATATAATTCATGTTTTTTTGTGATTTTTTAACGCAAAACAAATGAGTTTTAAACAAACAATGATTTAATCTGTAATTCTGTATCGAATGTGAACTTAATATAGAATTCTTGTTATTCTTGTCATTCATTTAAACAATAAATTATAATTTTAATGCCTTTTTCACTAATTATTAATCAAAATATGGCCAAAAATATAATTAAATATAGTTTTGAATATTTATTCTTCACTTGAAAGCCAACTGAGATGTGAGTCGACAGTACGGATAAGTAGACATTGAGTTAATACTGTTATTATATATAGTTTGATGTTATATAACGCAAGTGTAGAAACTGAGAACAATTGACGTCAATTTGTATCCAATGTTACGACTGTTACGACTCTGAGCGCAACCGTTCAGAGTATACCAAATATTAACAGTAGATTCAGAACTGTTTCTATACGTTCTGTGGATATAGTATTCAGAATCAAAAAATGGTGGAAATTGATTGAATGGTATAATGCGAATGGCATTACCTTTTAGTTAATTTTCTTTTGCACCTATTTTTCTACCGCTCGGACGATGAGATCTGTCGCTCTGTTCTTCTTTCTGATTATCTCTTTCTGTGACAGATTTGGTTCAGCACAAGAACAAAGTAAGTCATCTTTGATTCCATATTCAAATATATTCTCCGTATGTTTTGGTTAATACATATTTCTAGTTCTAATCGCTCCTACAGTACAGAACTTGGGCTTTAATTCTGTTATAAATTTTTAATGACTACAACTGTTCTGTTCTCTTATCGCTGTTCTATACGAGCGACAGAACATTGTGTGAGGATATGAGCGTACAGTACAGCATAGTCTGTATAGTCGGTATAGTCTGTGCAATAATTGTCACAATATTTGTAACCTTATCTCTAATGCGTCTAATCATTAGTTTTTAGGATCGAAATTGATTTTTTGTCATTATATTAGAGAACAAAACAGAGACAAAAGTTAATGTCATAACTGAAAGCCTTGTATTGAATGACCAGAGAATAATTGCCTTTCGCCAAATTGTTTATCACAGTCGGCTATGTAATCAATTTCTACTTTAATATTAGGTTATATTCTTGTTGTGAACGCTATTCAAAATTATTGGTCAGTTCTCTGCCTTCTCTGCTCTGTTCTGTGGCTCTCCTTATGGTTGCGTTGAGTTCTCTTTGATCCCTAAATACAGTATTTCTATTAGAGATCTATATTTCAATTGAATACTCGAATACAGTATGAATTGAATATTAAATGATTGATAAACACTATTCTATACAACTATAGCATTAATATTCTTAATCAGCATTTTATTCAATTATAGCCGACTTAATGGCATTTTTACATATAATGACTATTTGGCAAACTATTTGATATCTTGTTTACCGAATATATTCTGTTCTAATCTCGTCCACAGTTTTATTGGTTCACTCACTGTATGTTTATTAAGTAAATAAAGAATTGAAATGACGGCTAATAAAGCTTTCTATTAATATGACCTGAAGTATAGAATCTATAGATTATATAAAAATAATATCTATTTATTTCTCATTTAGTTTAATCGATAAACTGTTATATTTCTTAACAGATATCGATTTATTTTTCAGTTTATTATAAATGAAATAATGTCTGTACTGTCTGTACTGTTTGTACTGTTTGTACTGGATTCAATTGAAATTTATGGTTCCATTTCTTGATGCACTAAAAAGCCATCAATTCTTATTAGTCGTATTCCGCACAAACATTAAAACCTGTGTTCAATCCTTACACAACTAATTCATTGCCATATATTTAGATTCTGCTCTAAGAATAAGTATAAGTATCGCAACCAATAAATTAAAGACTTATTTTATAGGACATCGTTAGAGACAACTCGTTAAGCAATAAAACTTTAATTAATTTATATAATTATATCGATATTCAACGAAATACGGATATACTGTATATAGAAATGCTTTTGATGTTTGTTTTCAAACCAATTATTGAAGAATCTTAAGAAGAATTCTTATTGACTGCAAATATGCGATCGTTCGACAAAATAGAAATTTCTGACCCGAATCTGTTTACCCAATTCAACAACTATTTGAGAACACAATCCATATGTCTGTCGAGTTATTTAATATAAATGTAAGATTCGTCAAAAGATTCGTTTTCTCATTCAGTTTTCTGTTCCCAATCTTTTTCTATTACCAGAACTCAGATTACTATTCGATAAAATAAATGTCACCCGTATTGGTAGTATTGGCTGTATTGGCAGTCAGTTCACTGTATTTACAGCATATAAGTTATGGCAAATTATTTACTGAATCGGAAATACAGTTAATATTAATAATAAGCAAAATGACTAAAATATATGTAATTCAGGAGTGATAAGACAGTAATCGTAAAACAAACCAAACAATTGGTTAGAGTTGTGTTTCAATCAATTAATCGATTTATGAATTATAACTTATGATATAAAAAGACATTGAATGAAGAGTTTATGTGAATGTGCTGGATATATTAAAGAGAGGAACAGATTATACTAGTTTATATCCACTAAAGTAAACTTGCTAGTTTGAACTATTGTTGGGCGCCTGATGCACGTCGGTCATGATGAGCGAGACAAGGGGTAGAGGTAGGATAAAAACGGGGGTATTTGCCTCAAAACTCAATGGGTATACGGAGGGGTAAACTGGCAGTGCTTTAAAGCCCAAAATAGCTCATTTTGATAGGTCGACCTAATTTGGCTAAATTAAGCACAAGTTAGTCTTAATTTGGATGAATTTAAGCTAAATTTAACTGAAATTAGGTTAAAATCCGCCATTTTTGGTATAGGCTGCGCGAAAAATTAAGGGGTCTAGAATTTGCCTCAAAACACAGGGGGTATTTTGTCTATATCCCCTTGCACATCCCTAAACAATTGTATAGGTTATTATAGCCTTAATGTTCGGGTTTTCATTTGGAGTTATTTCTACACATTTTCAACGAATCAATTCCAAAGATGTTATGGTTTAGTCGACATTTTCTTCTCGTTTGAAAATTTTCAGATCCAATCAAGTCTTGAAGGACCCTGAGTACTTTTTGCCTGTATTAATAGGGAATGGGGCTGAAATTGGACAGAATGCGGTCAAATTAGATTAAATTCTGACCAAAATCAGGGAAAATATAGCAATGAATACAATGTTTGATAATATCTTCGTTCAAAACATTCTTAACTGAATTGTCTAAATATTTTCGCTCAGTTTGTTATGTGTTTTATTGTTTATGAGTTTGACATTAAGTTCTAAGGATTAGATTCGGTTGTATTGTTTACGACCGCTATTCTCAACAGTGAAATATAGTGCTGTATAACGGAGTCAATTGCCATCTCATTAATCATATGCCGTATTCAAGGCTTGCTATGATATGGCATCACATCAACGGATAAACGCATTTGGGATTTGACGAAATACAATGTTAGCTCAGCTCAGTTAACATGTTTTCTGTCAGTATTTCTAAACAATATTACTTTTTTAATATATTTTTCTATAACTTTTTTAATTTTAAATAAAAGTTGGTATAAATAGTATAAATAGTGTAGTTCCTCGCGTTCAGGGATAGGGAGGTCTTCTTTAGATTAAAAAGAAGTCAAAACTTTTTAAATTCTACGCATTTGTAAAAAGTGGGTCTGATTTATAACAATTCATACCGGACCTATTTGCTGGCATTGCCGAGCCATGCATTTAACTTAATTTCATTGATTTATTGGAATTTTTCTTATACTTCAAATCAATGCCGAAACTCAAGAATTTTATGCAAACAAACAAACAATTGTTCGTTCAGTTAATGACATTAAACAGTATATATTGAAGAAATATAATGTCAAATGACGTGCGTTATATACAATACACAGTTTTCTAACATTAATTCAGAATATTTTTTTAAATATTGCGAAATTAGTCAGAAATAGAAAAATATTGTATAAATAAAAATAAGAATAATTGTAATAGAATTGGGGTTATAGACGATTAGCCAATATATGCCATTTCACTGAATTGGGGTTACGTATAGTCAAACATATTCTTTACTGAATATCTACATAAATATGGTTTATGTAATCCATACTGAGTTTAGACACAGAATATTATACTTTGGCTAATGAACAGCTAAATCGATAGCTCTGCTTATATTTGTCTCTCTTTCTCTGTTTAATGAAGTTTATGTCGAAATAAAAAAATTTTCAAATTAATATCTATTCTATCGCAGAATAATGACTAGAATCTAACATTCTTTTGGTATAACACAGAATAAGAAGTTTTCTATTGGTGTGACTCTGAATCCGAATCTGTAATCAATTATAAATTCAAGTCTCGATTCATTAACTTTTTATTAGCCATTAATGAACACATAATTTATAAGGTATTATACTTTAAGCGGATAAAACAGAAATGACCTAGCAATAGTAAACACCAAAGATCTTCTTAGTGTGCTTGGATAACAACATAGAATGACAATTAATTTAATCATTTATTTTAATATTCAATTTATTTATATTTATTTTTAAAAACAATTTTCAATATTTTTTATTTATACGAGAACTGCGGAACACAATTGTGCGGACAAATGCAAAGCATCAGGGTCAACATATATTGAATATGATTACTTTATTTTATGAAAAGCTATTTCTCGTTTCAATTCATGAATTTATAAAAGCTTAGCAATAAATAACCGGAATATTTATCTTTACTTAATTAAGGCTTTATTGCAAAATAAGAAGATTTTCGTTGCAGAGTCTTATTATTCTTAATTCTGGTTCTTATATAGAATAGTGAATACATAACATGAATATTAAAAATTTATATAACCTATACATATATTGTATAACATTATATTGAATTGAATTAATGGAATCCAACTTTAGATTAGTATTTCTTATTAGTATCAGTCAAATGAATGAACAGAACACGCCTTAAAGTAATCAATAAAATGTACCTGATTAAACATTAATGGTTGAAATTCGTGTCTCTCCTCTTTAAGTCGGTTAACATTTTACGAGAATTTAATTTATTCGTTGATTAAATGCTATTCTTTTCTTCAATGAACAGTACAATACTTATGTATAAAAACAAATCTAAATGTTATGTAATACTAATTAATACTAATTTCATAATTAGTTTTATTAATCAATTTATAAGCCATTGTACTGTAGAGACAGTAAACATATTTTTTCT
This sequence comes from Eueremaeus valkanovi, assembly GCA_034693305.1. NCBI lineage: Eukaryota > Metazoa > Arthropoda > Arachnida > Sarcoptiformes > Eremaeidae > Eueremaeus > Eueremaeus valkanovi. The sequence continues at coordinate 9,127 of JAQIWA010000448.1, forward strand.
TTTTTACTCTTTGATTGTCAGCTAATTTGGAAAAGAGAGAAAATAAGCCGACATTTGCCAACACTAATAATAATAATAATAATAAGGGAAAGGGTTCTATAGGAGAGCGAGAATATTACATTCCATCGTATAGTAGTTCAAAATTATTACAAAGACCTCAAGAATTTATATATCCGAACAATTTTCGGAATGCATATCAATATTCTCAATATAAATACACTAATAGAGTGCCAGATATTGTAAATCACAGGCAATGGTCTTCGAGCCCGACATTAGGGAATGTCATTCAACGGTCTTATCGATACAGTAAAAGTCCTAACATTGAGACAAATGTCGATTCAGTCAACAGTGGATACAAAAGCGACTCAACAAATGATTTGGAGTATCAAAGGCCAGAAAATGTCAATTTAATAGCAGATAATAACAGCTATAATAATAAAAATGAAAACTTGAAGTCTAGAGCAACAGATAGTGGTCTCAAGAATAGAGTCAGAGATTTTGATGAAGAACAGGGAAGGCTTACGAAGCAAGAAGTTCTCACAAATAGTGGCAATGAATATAAAGATCAAAACAATAATAATGACAATAAAATGAGTGCTTTTCTGTTCAGTCCTGTTATGAGACGTAAGTCTGCATCAAATGATAATTTAATGCGTTCTTCAGCTCTACAGTCATCAGAACAGAGAAGTATTCCGATTCCGATGGCACGACAACAGAATGACAATTCACTTGATCACCAAAATGGATCGCTGGGTGATATTTATTTTGTCGGTAAGTCTGATCCTCTTTTAGCACATCTATTATTTGCTAATTGAGCTTAATTTTTAATAATTCGCGCATCACTTCCCCTCAATATATTGCTATTACAAGAATTGAGTCTATTCTAAGAATATTCTATAATACAGGACATCTGTTCCTATATTTCTGCTGTGGTTAGCATTTACTGTACAGTAGTTGTGCTTAAGCTCTATTATATTTAAGCTTTTTTAAAGGATTAATGAATGGCTTTTATATTTCTTATGAAATATTTTTATATAATTTTAATTTAAGGTATATTTAGTTCCCATTTGAGAATTGAAATGAATTTCCTTTTAGACAAACATTAATATCAATGTACATTTAGGATGAAAAGGATAGGTATTATATGAGACATAAAATATGTTTTATAAGAATCAATGCAAACAACAAATATTTAATTTTCATATTTATATGGATTTTATAGAATAAATATAAAAATATTTTCTCTCTCTTGTATTGAAATTGAATTTTCAAATAATTTGATTTGATTTGAGATTTATTTTTCGTAAAGACTACGAAAGCATAAGATTTTTTGCTGAACTAAAAGGATATAACGGTATATACGCTAAATGAAAGACAGCCCTATAGAGGTTGTTCTGTTCAGCCAATCCCTTAAAGCGCAGAATATCATTGATTTTCGGATCAATGAAATGAAAGTGCATTGAATTTATTTTGAATTCAACCTTGAAATTCGTGTGAATACTCATACCAGACTCAATACTGTACTATACCTTCTGTTCCATTGTGCAGCAATAGTGGCCTGTGTCAGTGCAGTGGCCATATTCGGTGTGTTTGGCGCTGGCTATTGCGTCTACAAAGTTCAACAAAGTAACAAAGCGGCCGCTGATGTCGACTATCCGGCTTATGGTGTGGTCGGACCGGCCAGTAAGGAGACCAACTCAACCGGCAATCTATCTCCGAGTGGGGACAGGAAGTTGGCACAAAGTGCACAGATGTATCACTACCACCACCAGAAACAACAAATGATTGCTTCGGAAAAGTGAGTCAAACCAAACACTCTCTGCAAAGATGACCATAGAGTGCATTGATGACCATTGAGTCGAACTCAGGGACTATTCCACAGTTTAGACAATACATGCAACCAATGGTCTGACACTTATTAGAAGTTTAGATTCGCTTATATTTTGAATCAAATCCAGTCTGACTCTAGTCATATGAAACAAATGATTATAATTTAAAGATAATTAGACAAAGATTTTGCTCGAACTCTGAGCTCGGATTAGCTACTTATGAAACAGTTATTTAACCCTGATACTTACTTGTTAGTATATATTTTGACTTCACTTATTTTGGTGTTTGTGTGCAGTAAATCCATATTTTGTTTATAATTCTTAATATCTTCCGATCCATGCATTCAGAGCCGTCACGACTCGCCGTAACTCTGCCTCTGATGTAGAGTCTGATGAGGAGAACGAAGAGGGAGAGTATACTGTATATGAATGTCCGGGTCTGGCACCGACTGGTGAAATGGAAGTAAAGAACCCCTTATTCCACGATGACATCACTCCCGTGTCATCTCCTGCTGTCAACGGTAACACTAAAGACAAGTAGATATTGATATAATAACTGCTGATCTCTACTGAATCTAATCCAACAGCTATTAAACCAAAGAATTCCAATGCATTGTATTTCTAGTCATTCCAAGTCTTTCTCGCATTTTCTTTATTTTTGTTAAGCAATACAGTATTTAAGACAATATTTCCCAAATAAATATCAAAAGCCTTTTTAATATTTTATTTTTATTAATGTTTTTCCAAAGCTTTATATCGATAATCGGTATAAGAAAAACAATGCATTAGTTTTGTTAACTTTAGAAAAAAATTCTTAAACTTATTTAAGAATTGTAGCAAATATTCTGTAGAAAAAAGTAGTAATTATTGTTCGGAATAATAAGAGATTTCTATAAAAAAAATAATGAATTCATAAAAAGCCGATTAATCTACAAACAAAATGAAGAATATTCTCATTCTAGTACCAAATAACAACCGAATTCTTATCTTTTTATTCTTTATATTTTACTCATTTAATTATTAATTATTTTATTGAATTTATTTAATTAAATATTTTTCTTGAAATTTATTTTCAATCGGGTTTTTAAAGTATAATTTTTTGTATTAAAATTCATATAATTTATTAAATTTAATTAATGTTATACTTAATAATAGAGGATTTGTCAAAAAAAAGCTGAGATTAAAGATATTATTATTTTTATTGATTACTGAATATGTGCTGATAAATATATGCTCTAAAGTTGGTATTAAAGTTGTCAATCAAATGCTAAAATTGCAAACCAATAATCATTAATCATTGGATTGTATTCAAAAATGAAATTTCAATCAAAATAACTATTAATAACTTCTATTCATTTTTAACTGAAGATTAATCGATTAAATAAAGTTATATTAATTGATTGATTGATCAAAATTAGAAGATTTAGACCAAAAATATTATAATATATATAACTGTATCTAAAAGTTAGAGATTTCAAGTCAATACCTATTCAGTAATAATAAGATAAATAAATATATAGTTAAGTAAAATGTCTTCAAAACGAATCCTAATTATTGTCTTTCGATTCGACATATTATTTAAAGATTATAATTATGTGTTTTCGCTCTCTCTTTAGACTTGTTTTCAATTTAAAATTCTCTGATTATTAAGTAATAAAATATATAATTCTGTAAGTGTTGTAACAATTTTTGTAATGCATGACTGATTGATTGAATGAATGAATCGATTATTAATTTATTTATTTCTCGACTACTGTTACATAAAGATTGAAAGCATTTATAATATTATTTGTATTCATATAAAAACTGTTCATTTTCTGGGGAAATGAAGAATTTAAGCTCTGATTTGATATTCAAAATATGACTTTATTTGAAAATTCTGTACTAAAAGAATATTTATAAATGAAATGATATTATAATGAAGTTTAACACTGATTATGCAGTCTTTAGTGTTAGATTCGATGCAGACTTCAGTGATTGATCTATGTAAAAATATAATTTATATAGTTCCTTAACCACTGACCACTGGGTCATTCGAAATTTTTATACTAAATTTTAGTAAACCTATTGGTGTGTATATTTTGAATATATAAATCGGATCATTTAAATAATTCATTGCTCTGTAATCTCCACACAATATATTCAGTGAATGAACATTGAGTGTGAAAATCAACAAAAAATCTAATAATTATAAAATTGTGAATTAAAATAACACGAAAACATTCTTTTGAATAATTGACCCGTAGGCAAAATAATGGTAAAACTCATTAATTGATGTCGAAATCATAGAGAAATGTATGACAACTGTGAGAATAGTCTTACTTTTGCATTGATTTTATGTTGATTTCTGAGCGAATCCAATACGGCCTACGAATGTACTGTAACTCTAATTTATATTAATATAATTTAGTTATGAAATCTCTAAAATCAGTTCGGATTAAAATTAGAGGTTTTCTAATATATAGAGTGAAAGAGATTAAAAACAAAACCAACTGACTATCAAACTGACCCAACATATGATTCTGGCAAAACGTACCCTGCACAACAAGATGAATAAAATAAACTTTTAATTTAATAATTCGTTTGTAATGAACATAGTCTCCATTCAGTGTCCGCAAACAGTCTGTTATCAGTCTGGCGTCAAGAGATAAACCATTAAGGGGGCAATTAAGTTTAAATTCAAATCATAATTTTTATTTGAAATATAATTGAACAGAAAAATAATAAGTAATACAAAAAAATATTACAAAAAATTATTATAATAATTAAACATAAATTTTTCAATATTTTTTTCGGTCAAAGTTCTTCTATCAGTGAGCACTAAACCAAACTTTGAAAAAGAAGATTCAATTCATGTTTGCATTCAATCACTGTTTTAGACAAAACTTTATTATTATTTTCATTTAAAGTACAGATTATTTCCAATACTTTTTTCGCTCTTATTATTCAAAACTGTTTTAACACTTATTTTACATATTTTTAAATCAAAACTCAATTCATGTTTGCATTCAATCACTGTTTTGGACAAAACTTTATTATTATTTTGATTTAAAATACACTTAATTTTGACCAAACTATTCAAATAATTTCAATTATAAATAAATAACTAAACAAAGGATATGTATCATATGATCCACACCTGCTTTGGTATTTTTCCATTTCTATTGCAGAACTGTTTTTCTGATTAAAGCTTAAGGGGAGTATAGCACATGACCTACACCGGGCTGCCAACAAACTGTTTGCGGACACTGAATTCAGACTATGGTAATGATAACTTTTCGAAATTTTGATGCATTTCGGCGCTAGAGGGCGTTTTTTGAAAAAAATTAAAATCACGAGATTTTTACAAATGAGGTATCGATTCTGACTAATTCGCATATGAGGAATCGAATGGTGATGAAAACTTTTCGAAATTATGATGCATTTCGGCACTAGAGGTCGTTTTTATAAAAAAAAATCTAAGGTATAGATTTTTGTAAATAAGACATCGATTCTGACTAATTCGCACATGCTGAATCGATTGGTGTAAGTATAAATATCGAAAAATTAATATTTTTTTAGAGATTGTTGAATTTTTAGAGATTATTTATGAAATTACGTTATATCTCAAAAAATATAGATTTTTGAGAAGCGAAACATGCACCATTCGATTTAGCATGTGCGAATTAATCAGAATCGATACCTCATTTGTAAAAAGCTTGCTATTTTAATTTTATCAAAAAACGCCTTCTAGCGCCGAAATGCATCATAATTTCGAAAAGTTATTCACACCATTCGATTCAGCATGCTCGATTTAATCAGAATCAATACCTTATTTGTAGAAATCTCGTAATTTTAATTTTTTCAAAAAACTCCTTCTAGCGCCGAAATACATCATAATTTCGAAAAGTTATCCACACCATTCGATTCAGCATGTGCGAATTAGTCAGAATCGATACCTCAATTATGAAAATCTAGTAATTTTAATTTTTTCAAAAAACGCCCTCTAGCGCCGAAATGCACCATAATTTCGAAAAGTGTCCCATTGAAACCTTGTTGGGTCTGACCTCGGCTATCATATTTACCCATCCACTAGATTGGCATGTTTAGGGGGGGTAGAATACATTAGGGGCGGAGGTTCTTCTTTACGGGAAGGTGCGGACCAAAGTTGTATAATAGGGGGAATAATCTCGGTTCACAATTATTGTGCACAGGGTCAAATAAATATTTCAAAAACTATAAGATAGTCTGGGCTATAACCAACCAAAGGCTTAATGATGTGTGAGCTCAATGATGCCAAGTGAAGGGTAATACCCTATAGAGTCAATGGGTATACCCTTTAGATAGGACCGGAATAAAGGTAGATATGAAGTGACGTTACTTTTGTATGACTTGTGTTCTGTTATTCAATTCAATTATTGTTTACTTTATATTAATTTATATTTTGAATACATTTTCTTAAATTGAATTCAAACTAATTTTTGTTATAATTAATAAATCAATTGAATTGTGAAAACATTTTATTCAATATTTAGTTATTTATCTCTTAATTCAGATTCACTTCAATTACATTAATATTATTACCGAAAGCACTGGAAGTGATGTCTCGAGCAGTGATCGGACCAACACTTCCGCCCAATTGGAACCAAACCAATGAAACCAATGAAAGCAATGAAAGCACTGGTAATGAGAGCCAAGACAATGACGAAGAATCGGTGTTCGGACCAACTCTTCCGCCAGACTATGGCTGCCATTCAGGAAGTGGTGCTAATTGTGAGCACAAGAATGAAGTGTCCGAACAGAGAGCACCCAAAGACAGAGTGATCGGACCCACACTTCCCAAGGAATACATTGCCCGCAGAAGTGCACCCAATGATGACGACTGCGATTCAGACGACATGATTGGACCCATTCCTCAATCGCACCATAAATATGAGGAAATGAACAAAAAGTTTGCAAATTGTGAACAACTGCTGAACAGAAAAGACAACGAAAGGCAAGAGAAAAGGGAGCTCTGGATGACTGAAGTGCCTAAACCTTTGGCCGCAAAGTTCACCACAAAATCTGTTAAGCATTTTAGTCAAAGACCGGTCAAAAGGGATGACAAGAATGAGAGGAATAAATATAAAAGAGACGACAAAAGAGACCAAGAATTGAGTGAATTAATGGATTCGTATAACAAGGTATTGGTATTCAGGCTATGAGTATATGAGTATTCAATTCAATCCAATATCAATTACCAGTAATAACCGAATGAATCGTTTGTCTGACAGCACCAGAAGAGAGACTCATCTCTATTGGAAATTCACGGCAAGGAATCCAAAAAAGCGGTTAAAATAATATTTAATTTTATTTTAGAAATGTTTTGTAATTAAAAAATATTTATATAAACAGAAAAAGTTGGAGAAGAAAGAGGAGGAAAGGGTTGCGTTCGACCCGGACAAGGATCTGGCGGTGCGTCGAATGGATTCGAGGCAAACAAAGTCAGTGTTGAATAAAGCGAAACAATTCAACGATCGGTTCTCTCTTGGAATCAATAAATTCTTGTAATCCTTATCTCATGTAATGTAATGTAAGAACACTTTTGTATTGATATATAAATAGTAATGAATTGAATGTTATTTTACATAAATTAAAATTCAATTATTATATGTAATCGTATTATGCGTTTGATTCCGAATCAATCGACAGTGTGTTCGCCCTATAAACGGGACCACCAGTGCAGCCAAACTCATAATTTGTGTTCAGGGAAGCCCCCCTTCAGACCCATTCAGACCCATTGAAAGCGAGCAATCAGTATAGAGCTGAGCAGAAGCTTCGGTTCAGAAAAGTAAAGGACCCAAAAGGGAGGAACAGGTATATCAGGGAAGTCCTCTATTTGCAGAAAATACTTTTCGGAGTCATTCGAGTGAATCCGAATCTTGACTTTACCCGAGTATATGAAAAAAAAATCTCTCTAAAGAGCACCTGCGCTACAAATAGAGTAATTAAAACTAACAATTGAGGTAGGGGTTAACCTTTTTGACCCTATTACCCCTACCTCAATTGAAAGAGTTCTGAGAATATGAATGCTATGCCAACAATGCATAGCTCGTGCCATCCCTGACATCCCTGTGCAGAATCAAGTGAATATGTACCGGAATAGAGATTAGAGGGTTGTCTGCATTGCTGTGCCTCTGGTCTGAATTGTCTGCTTTGTCTCTATTCATAATTAGAGGTCTGATCTGATGGTGAGTAGTGGTGATGCCTATGGGGCCACCAGTTGTAAGTGCAAACACACATTCCTGTATTCTATGTACAAATGTTAAGTCAGTCTTCATTTGGAATGTAATATAAAAATAAAAATGAATTCATTTATATAATAAATGCTATGTTTTGTTGAATTTGTCTTAAGATCACAGAAAAAGTTTTTGTTTATCTAATTATAGGAAAAAATAATTAAAATATTTATATAAATGTATATATAATTCAATAATTCATATATTGATATAAAGAGATCCGAAATAAGAATAATTTGTCTGTAATTCTGAACGAGTTTTAAGAGTTGAGTATAAAAAATAAATTAAGTGATTAAGTGGTGCAGTGTTTGGCTAACATGAGAAGGTAGTTGTCGTCGCCTATGGGTGCCTGTTCTGACCCGTATATGGTCCGCACGCATACACTCCTCATGTATTGTTTGTGGTTCTGTTCGAGTCGTATAACGCATTGTCGCAACTCTTTCAGTGTTTCCCACAACGAATGTCTGTCCTCTATAACGAAGTGCGACATTCGGCTCATGTGAGCGCTCGTATGTGTTGTGTGTGTCGTATGTGTTGTGCTGTAGGCGTTGCTCACTCTCGACGAGTGCTGCAAATGTTGTTTTTCGCACATTTCGATCAGAGTCTCGATGTTATCCATGTTCTGCACAAATATCGTATGAATTCGTTCAATCTCTCGGTCCGGATCGATATGAACGCCCAAATCGGCCGGTAATGAAGTAACAGAAACCGGACAACAACCGGAAGTACTTTCATTGGAAGCTTTGCAGCTATAGTCACATCAAATGGAAATACATTTTAAAAATTCAATCATTCATTCACTCGATTCTCAATCAATTAGAGTCTGTCTCACAATCAGATCAATTGCTTCAGAGCTCAAGTGCTTTGAACAACAAATCAATTTCGATGAATAGGATTTCATAGACTCAACAATTTTCATAGAAATGGATTCAGTAGTTCCAGAGCTGAAGTCAATTACCAACGGATTGACTCTTTATTAGACAAACTCTGTATTGAAAGATAAAATGCTTACCAAAGCCATTGTCCACTGATGAAGGCCGAGGGATGGTATTGCTTGAGTCGATTACGATTGGTTTGACAGACTTTAGTCAATATATCGATCCATTCCTTCTCCTCAACACAATTACTGGCCTGAATATAGAGCGCTCTATCCTTTTGGACGACTTGAAACATCTGTATTGACAACAAAGTGAGCATTAGTTCAAAACTAAGCAATAGTTGAGTGCATTCGACAAACATTTTTCATTTTGAAACTCTGTTCCTGTAGTTTCTCGACGGCCAGGATCTCAATGATAGGGATCCGACACAACGGCCTCTTGTTCTTAGCCTTTGAGTAATAGAAGTGTTGAGTGTTTAGACAAAAGTATCGTTTCTTGAAATTTCTAAACGCAATGCCGATCCGTCGCCTTCCCTGCGCTCTCTTTGTCATTACGCTAAACGTAAGGCAAGTTATAAACGATTAGTATTTTATATGTCATTCAATTCATAACAGAATTAGTCATTCATTTACTTCTAATAGAAATCCTTTAGTTATAAGTAAAGCATTAAAAAAAGATAATAAGAATTATAATAAGTTTTGTCAATCAATCAATGATTTTGGAAACAATACCTCTCTTTCAATAGGACGGGCGCCTCATTGACTCTGGGAACTGACAGCGTGGCCGACGAGGATATCAGTTCCAAAAACTATAGGATTATTGAATAAATGAAATAATTGTTAGTTTAATAACGGATTGAAATCAGAATTCAATTTTGAAAACATTTATTTTTAATGGAAAACAAAAATTAATGTTTGAAACAGAGATCGCAATAAATTAAATATTTTGTAATAATAACTCAATCGATAGGATTGAAGAATACGAACCACTTTTGTCGACTCGATGTGATGTTCGGTCAGAAACTCTTTGTACAGAGTTATCATATATTCCTCTTTAATCACTTGATTGTTCTTCCAATTGAATAAAAACAATATTAGTATAGTCTATGCACTGATGAGCACTGGGATCAAAATTGATATACACTTACACACTTAGAACTGACCAGATTTCCAATGCTTTGTATTGTTTTGGATATCAAAGTTAAGGTACGATTTGTTTGCGAATCCTATAAACAATTGATTCAAACAATAAGTCGAAAGCGTTTCACAACTTATAGACAACTAATGCTTACAATTGGCTGATCTGTTATCTCAAACAGTTTCGGGTTTAGAATAGCCGGTGCGAAGAACCGTAAGAACACGAACCCAGAGATCACATAATAGCAAACTTCCCGACTCTCCGGAAAGTACTTTATGGCCAACTCCTTCAGAACTGTGAATATCTCACACATGAGTTGAGGACATCTTAGCGCTGAAGAAGTTATCGAACGAAAGGCACTCGAAATATATGCCTTCAGATTAGACATATTGGTGGCCAACGACTCGCCATCTTTCAGACGGCTCGGGTCTATCTCACAGGTCTTGTGTTCGGTCAACACCTGTTCGAGTATTGCAATCATTGGTTGTGAACAACGAAAGCATACTTTCTATGCATTGCTTTTGAATACCTGTTCTATTGTTGTGCGAAGGGTTTGGTGCAGATAACGGATGCCAACAATTTTCATTAACTCATCCATACATTTGGATACCAATGTATTTCCGCGAAAAATTGTATTGACGTCACTGTAAGCATAATATAAGTCACGCTTTGAATTCAGATCTTTTACATGAAATATAGATATTTTAAATCATTTTATTTATTATTATTTAAAAATTATTCGCAATAAGAAAACCAATAAAAACTTCGTCTGTTATTAAATTGTTTGCTTCGCTAATACAAAAATCATATAATAATTGAGTTCATATTAAAAGCAATAAAATAACAAATTAAAGCAAAATATAATTGCATTTAAGTCGGGATAATATCATTAGAATCCCAAATAATTTTAAACTTCAAATGCAATGCATTTTAGTATAGATTTGGTTATTTGTGACAAAGATTGCTATAAAATATTCAATCAATTTTCAAATTGGTTTATATTCTCGTTTAAAACGTGAATTCAATTACAAATTGTTTTATTTAATCAGAAATTTTTTGACTTAATGTAAGCGTTAATTAGTTTTTTAAGAATATTTTTTTGGGGAGTTTTCAGATAAAGCAGTCATTGAATAATCAATTAACTGGTTATACAAGTCATGAATGTGTTATACATTTGGATAAATTGAATGAAAAAACAGTTCAGAACATTCAGAACATTCAGAACATTCAGATGTATTCGATTGAATAATTTTTCTTTCAATCATTAAGTTTGAAACAGAAAAGCAATTAAAACCATTGAAATGTACTCTAAATGAAAGCTAACGTAAACATGAAAAATAATATCGAGTTTTCTCTGTATTCTAATTAAACTTTTATTTATATTCATTGAAAAATAAGAATAAAATTTGTATAAAACTGCATGTCTTAGCCATTTATATAGAAATATAGTACATCTGATACTATATATTAAGCATAAAATTTGCAAAAATATAATCAAAACTTATGAGATGTTTAGCAAAGATATGAGAAATTAATGTTTAAATTAGTTATACTGTAATAGAAAACTGTTTACGTATTTATTTAGTCAAAGAGACAGAACTTAATGAAAGTTAAAACTAGAAAAAAGTATTTGAGCGCAAATATTGTTCAATAAAATCAAAACTTACGTCACTTTCGATATCTCTGCTTCGGCTAAGACTTTGATCAGAGGTATGATCTTCTTGTAGTGCATGAAGATCTTGACCAGAGGTTGGGCCGCATCTACTTTGTTGGACACGAGCTCACCCAATAGATAGGCAGTGCTGGAGCTTATGGGCTGAACAACGAATACATAATTAAAACATTTTATGCAAAAATAAAAACTAAAAAATAATAATAATTTAGGTTTGAATGAAATGTAATTAAAATTACTTTAATTTCAGGCGAAATGAGAATAAGTTTTCGGAGAGGATCGTAGAAACGACTAGAAAATACATAATCAGACGTGTAATGGATTTTCAACCGAAGCGAACCCAATCCGGTTCCTGTCCTGTCATCGGTGCGACCCGTGTCTCGCGGTTGTAGTAAATACCTTCAATAGGATTGCGATATAATTGAAATCTGATAACAGACCAAATGATATGCCATACCATGCGTTGTGTCCGTTCAGATCTATGTCACTGAGCGGAATCTTCACTTCTCCGAGGAAAGCACTTCCGAACATACCGTTCCCGTCGTGCATCACTGATATTCTGCTCGATTCAAATCAATTGTATTTTAATTAATATAATTAATTAGAAAATTAATTGTAAATGAGATTCACTATAAATAGTGTTTACAGTAATAGCTGTGCCGTTCAGCCAATCCGTACAACCCTTACCTCAATTCTAAACTATTGTTATTAATATTATTTACATAATTGAAACTCCGAACTGAATTCCTGTCATGATTTTGACCCCGAATAGGAATCTATAGCACAAAACAGAAAAACACATTTACATTAAGTCAAACCGTTCTCTGAATTAATATTTTTAATATTGATTTGAATTTCAAATTCAAAGCATTTGTTTTGAGAAATAAATTAAAACAAGATTTACATCAAAATAGAAAATCTCATCGAAGTGTGGATTCACTGTCTTCTTCTTGATCTTGGTTCTTTTGGTTTCTTGCCTTATGGGCCCATTATATAGGGTGACCACAACATAGGGATCACAGCACCCGCTGATTACTCCGAGATCATTGCAGTCGACGACACTGTCATTCAATCAAATGTCAATTCATTTAATTAACTCTCAAAACAATATCCATTGTCTGTTATAACAGCTAATGACTGACCGAACGGCCACTCTGTGCGACTGCTGAGCACCGGGTTTGTAACACTGGTCCAATTTCACGTCCAAATGTATCTTTCCCTGAACTTCCGAGTCTGCGTCGACGGGTATTATGGGGAACCAGGACTCCTTGTTGTGGAACTTCTGGAGGTCGTCCCTCTTGATGGCCACTTTGCCGATCACTTTGTCCTTGTTGTTGACCGACCTCTCCCTGTCGTATATATAAATCGCTAAATTCCTAAACCTTCGAGGAATCTCGAACTGAAACTCTTCGCCGAAGAATGGACTGAATGTACGTTCGGTAGAAACAAAAGACATTAAAAGTCATTATAAATATCAATGGCTTTTGGAAACAATAGTTAGCAGTGAGTGAGTGAGTGAGTGAGTGGTTAGGAATGAGGACAATATTATCGCTCTATAATTCACTTCTTTTTCTAGTCTTGGTTTGGGGTCAGTGTTAAGCACAGCTAACAATCAGTTTAGTGGAGTTGAGTTGAGTTGAATGGATTGGCATTAGAGTAGAGTTGGCTTTAATTGGACTTAATTACGAAATATAACTAAAACTCTAATCAACTCATTATTATTGAAATGAGTAGTGGAATAGGAGTAGAGGACTGGTAGGACTGGAAGAGCATATAATGTAATTGTCTTATATATATAGAATGATGACTAACCTGAGTGTCTTCTCTATTGTACTGCAGGTCCGATATATCTGTTCCCTATCGAGGCTAATGACACAATAGCAGTCTCGCAAACCACTGGACCCATTGGACCCATTTCTCGGCACTAAGTTCTTGGCCTCGCCTTCCATACGATCGGACAATCAGATTATAAACATTCAAACATTAATTGAAATCAATATAACTATAATTATTGTTAAAACTAATTATAAGTATTAGTAAACTATAATAACAGTTGGATTGTATGCATGAATCAAATGAATAACTATTTGTTGAATAGACTACTAAACCATTGCTCTCTTATTGACGATTACTCTCGACTTCATTCATATAATTCAAACAATAATTGTTTCATAAAAATTGCTTTCATTTCTCAATTCAATTCAATTGAATAAATATTTAAAAACAAGAAAATCTTATTTAATATAAGTTTAATAATAATTATAAATAAACAGACGATTTGTTTACATAGAAATAGAGTTTAAAAAAATAAGAAAAATATATAAATGAAAAAATAATAATAAAATTGTGAATCAATTACTAAATATCGATACGAATAGTGATTATTATTATTATTTATTTGAATTGAATGATAAGTTTTACAATAAAATCAGTTTATATTCAATAGATATGAAATAGACGTCAAAACACTAAACATTATACGGTTTTATCGTTTGAACACAATTTTATGTATGATTTTGTAGTAAAACAAAATTCATTCATATTTAGAGACAAAACTAATTACTGTATTGAGACTGAAGAGTGAAACTAATATTCGAGTAATGAATATACGAGTAATGAGTAGTAAAGCAATAGATGAATGAAATGAATGAAACGATTCAATCAATTCAATCAATTGGTTAGCATTTCAACCATTCATTCAATTCATACACATCTTATGTAAAGCCAATTCATACCGATTTTAATCCTTAATTGCTGTTCAATCCTCACATCTGAGTCATTATTATCGGAATAATCCATAATTGAATATAATTAAGAGTAAAACAAACTACATGTTCACAACGGAAGGCAATTCAGACTGTGCTCTCTCACTATCACAGCATAGTATAGCATACATACATACATAGCCTATTCATACTACAGTGTATTGTACAGTACAGTAGAGTCAGTACACACACACACTCACTCTACTATTGGATCACTCACTACAGTCTACTCACTGTTAGACACACTCACACTCAGCACAGTATGTCTGAACGGCTCTGTCTTCTGCTCTCTTCTATTCACTTCTGTCCCTCTCTTCTACTCTCTTGTGTTCTGTTATACTCTGTTAGGCTCTGTTCAACAGCAAAGTTCTGTTCATTCATTTCTGTTCCGTTCACTTTGGCTCAACTCAACTCCATTCAGGTCTATGGTTGAAGCCATGTATAATAGACGCCGAATATACTCGACTCTCACAATTCGAACCAACCCAATGTAACTTTTTATAAATATTTTAATCACCGCTACTATTCTCATGTTGTCCACAGCAGTGCTTGTCCTGCCTTTCCTTTACTCACTATTACTAAATCTTATTTGTTATCTCATTCTAATAATGTTTATTTGCTTTTTCTTTATTACTTGGGAGCAGTTTGGTGCAGGCACAAATAATATTGTGTCAAATGCTTTGTATATCTTATTATGTCTGACATATGTCTATTCATTTATGTATAATAAACGTCTTCTGAATTTATAGCTAATATTTTAGCGAAACGGTCTGATCCCGATCAATGATCAGTCTCTATTCTACAGCACATAATAGTGCTATAAAATACTACAGTATATACTGTACTGTAGTATCCATTGTGTATATGCACTGTACGTATAGCTGTGCCCAAACCTACCCTCACAGCACAGCTCAGACAGAGGCTCACCCTATACTACATTAACCATTTCTTCCGTAAATGTAAAATACAGTTAAATATCTTATTTTATTTAATAAAAACAAAAGGCTTTAAAATATTTTTGATATCAATTGCGATGAATGAGAAATATATAAAAACCCGCATTTGTTTCGTTTCATTCGTTAATCTCTTTTTATGCAAATTTCAAATCATATATAAGTTCTACGAATTTGTATTTGAAGTCAACTGTATTCGCATAAACCGTTCAATTATTATACTATTAAAGAGTGAATGAGATTTCTGAATGAGAACAAAGGTAAGACAGGCAAAGGTTTTTGCTAGGGATAACCAGGGTCAACCTATCGGCAAAATAATTCATTTGATTATTTATTTATTATTATTTCAAATACTGGCACACAGTATAAGTGGAGACGATTTTCTACAAAAATCTAATTTTCTATCTCTACTAATAATGAACCGGAAGTAATAATAATTTATATTATGTTCTGGTCACTAGAATTATCAAGATGCAAATTATGTCTATTATAAGTAGCAACTCATAAATTAATTGTCTAACAATGCAAATAATTCAGATGGATCAGTTTTAGCAATTAACTAGTTAGTTATGTGTCTGGTGTGTCTTGGTCAAAAGTAGACCCAGACTACTGGACCAGAGATGAGATGAAGTTGTCATTAATGAATGAGAGCTCACTTTTTGTTTCATATCTTTATTGTTTCTGCCGCTGGTCTACAGATATAAGCGATACTGTGGCACAAGAATATTATAAAACTAGCATGGTACTTAAAGCAAATTATATGAATGATTCGGATACAATATACACAACAGTGCGCAAAGTTGTGCCCAAATAATGATTGAATGCATAGTTCTTAAGTCATAGTCTTATATAAGTTGCAGAAACTACAGCTCATTTCGTTTGCGACTCATATTCTGATCAATCGATTGAACTTTTATTCACTTCTATCTATACCTGTACTCTACTCACGCGACTGAATATTTTTCCAAAAAGAACAAGCTCATAAAGCACAAGTTCACAATTTACTAACAGAAAATTATGAATTCTTCAGAGTGTAAATCCTTGGTCACCCCTTAGCATAGCTAATGAATATTGAACTCATATACATGATTACAACTGAAGTAATCCAGTTATGACTTATTCATTGAAACATTTAGTTCAATAGTCATTTGATTCGATGAAAGACATAACAGTTTTCCAGTATTTTCTGCCAGAACTCAAAATAATTGTTCAAAATCTTAATTGTGATTAAAATAATTTTCGATAACTTTTGATTTGTGATAAAGTGAACCCATTTATGGGATTGGGTTTGCCTTTGGCTGAACAGAAGGGCTTCATATATGAGAGACGAGTCATGAAATTGAATGAGTTTTCTCGGGTTTGAACCACTGCTGAATTGTTGATAATTTAAAGCAATTGAGTGGGCGTTCAAGTTATGTGGTTTGTCCTCAATCGCCTCAATCGCCTCAATCACATTCAAAGATTGAAATTTATTTTCACAGAAACATAAGTTTTTGAGCAAAACTTCCTAATATTGAGTCATATATTAAACAAATCTGACATAAATTATCCCAAATTCTTAAAGAGTGAGATATTGTTAACTGTTATTAAGTTTATGGCAATAATGCTCTCAATTCTCATCAATAATAAGATCTTTTGAAAATCAAAATTTCGGTCATTCACTCGGATTGTAATTCATTTGATTCGGAAGATCACAACTGAAAGCAACCAAATACATATAGTCTACAGTACCTATTCTTAACAAGAGATTTTATTATTTTGATATTCGCATTACTAAACTTTAGTTATGAATGAATAGAAGATTATTTTCTTTCTTAATCTTTAAACTTTAATCTTACAAAATGAGTTCAAACATAAAGTTATACTGATATCAAAAGTTGGTGTGACAAACACAAAGTTTGAATGACTAAAGTGTTAGCAGAATATAGTGATCGACAGCTAATTTATAGATATGTTTTGTACAATTAATTATAACCGTCATTATATTAATGAATGTCATGTTACAGTACTGTTGTCTAGATTTTGTGTAAACAGACTGACCATCTATCCATATAAACATTACGTCTAGTAATAGGAATCTCCATCCGTTTCCGGTTAAGAAAGACTAGTCTACAGTATATTGAATCATGGTTGCTTTTGTAAATCACCATTGTCATCTCTCGTTGCATAAGTCTACCTAAAACTTATTTAATATACTATTTTATAGACTTTTAAACGTTTACCTAGACATTTTGAAATACCCCCCCCCCCCCAGTCGGCCGATCTCTGCAATAAGTCGCGAAATCCATTGTATGGATAAGTTTTTGTGCAATAATTATTTTATTGTTGATTATAAGCGGATTGCAAAGCAATGCAAAGAGAATTAAATACAAAATATTTATATAATATAATACTGACCAAAGACTCAGTGAAAACGAGAAACAAAATTCACTTATATTTTAATAATACAATACATTAATTAATTTTGAATAAAAATTTTCAAACCAAGTCATTTATTGTGAGAAATAATGTTTTGTTCCCAAACTAATCATACAATTAGTAAATTTCTGTATGAGTTAAAGGGTTTTAATTTTATAATTTCAACATAAGTTGAGATTTAATGCGACAATTAAGAGACTTTAAATAGTGGTCATTCCTGAGAACTTGTCTCCCATTCAATCAAACATTTCTCTGTAATTTTCAATATTATTAATGCTTTTAATTTTTAAATTATAATAAATTCAAAACTTATTAAAAAAAACGTAAAGTATTTTATTGTATTATTTGATAATTAAATATTTAAAACACTTATTTAAAACTTTATAATTATTATACATTTAATTATATTTTATGATTCGCTTGACTTTTGTTTAATATTTTAATTTATTTTCTTTTTCTTAATATCAAAAGAAAAGAATATAATTATAAATAATAGAAATGTAAAACAGAATACAATTGTCTTTATTTTGTTAAATAAAATCTTTTTTATGTTCTGTTTATGAGATCAGTCACTAAAATGCGTCCAACCTTTCCTAATTATTGTTGTTCGTAGTTCATATTTTAATCTGGATAAATGGAGAGTCTAAATAAGAACCATCTCATTTTCTTACCAGTTCCAATTAGATGAGATTCTGAGATATCATCGTTGAAATGTGATGTTTGCGGCCTTTATTTTGCAAGGTCATCTTTACACGGATTTTTGATTCCAGAGTAGATAAACAAATTACCTAGTTTGTTTGAATTGTAAATAGCTAATGTTCTAGTTTTGGTTTATAAATTGAAAAGTATTATAACTTACAATATTCGCCACAATATTATATTCAATATATAAATATCGTATAAAACATTTGCAATCATAACATACATCTAATGCACATCTAATCCACTTTCGAAATGCCTTCAAAGAGACCGACAATTATCATGAATTGTGTGAACTTATCAATAGCTATACTATACTGTACTTCCATTCACTAAATCTACTTTATTGTAGCGAAAAGTTAATTCAATAATAATTTTCTTCTCTTTTCTATAATTCTTCAAACATTTTGAGTTTTAAATGTTTTTGTAGTGAAATAAAATGATTTCGATTTAATCAAATTTTTATCATTAAATACAATAATACTATGAATTAATAATAATTATAATTTTGTAAAACTAATTAAAGAAATTTTTAGTTTAAACAAAAGTAAAATCAAAACAATATTTGTATACAGTTTTAAATCGATATAATGAGCTATACTTTAGTTCAATATTTATATTCAATATAATACAGAGCACTCTAATACAACATCAATCCATAATTGAATATAAAATTCTTTACAAAACAAATATTTCTAAATTAATGGCAATTCTGCTAATTGTTAGAAACTATAACCAAATCTAATAAAATTGAGAAACAAAAAAAAATATTTGCAACTTCATCTAGTTCAGTTTAACATCAATTTGCAACTAACTATAAACATACCTCTTCTGAGATCGGAGTTGAGGAGAATGACCATGTGCAAATGAAAGGCCATCACCAGTATAGTTTAATGTTAATGACCT
Source organism: Eueremaeus valkanovi (assembly GCA_034693305.1). NCBI lineage: Eukaryota > Metazoa > Arthropoda > Arachnida > Sarcoptiformes > Eremaeidae > Eueremaeus > Eueremaeus valkanovi. The sequence goes on from JAQIWA010000448.1 coordinate 28,641, forward strand.
ACCCGCAACTGGGACCTGAAGCGGGCGGTTTTGGTCATAAAACGCTTAGTCGACAAATGCTAAGAACAAGGCTTATGTAGATATTACCCCCATGGTAGCTTTTAATGCTGATAATCATGTTTAGTATAAAACTTGAATTCACTTCAATTAATTTCTAAGTTTGCAAAATAACAACATTTGTAGTTAAAAAGAGTCAACCAAAATGATTGTCTATCCTAACCGAGTGCAAAGATGTTGGGGTCATATCAACCTAAGCTTTGTTCTTAACCTGTGTCAACTAAGTTTTATGACAAAAAAACCGCCCGTTTCAGACCCCAGTATGCTATTAAACTATACTAGTGATGGTCTTTCACTTGCACCTGCTCATTTTCGGCAACTCCGACCTCATAAGAGATATGTCCAGTGTAAGTTATATTAATTTTGGGCAAATTCTATTTCAAATATTTTTGATTCTTCCCTTGATTGTGGAGTTCTTGCCTAAACTTATTGTGCCAGGGTGCTATCATTACCCACTCTTCGTTTCAGATTTGGTATCCATACGCTCGAGGTTTATGGATGGGATCTTGAAAGCTCTAAATGCCCTGAATACTTTTATAAGTCTCACGTAACCAAAGGTATTTAATTAAATACTCTGAATAAAATAGTCAACCTTGTTCATTTGTATATGAATTTGAACATAATATTGGAATAAATATTTGAATTTGTGTTCCTCTGATTCAGATATTTTTGTTGGACTTAAAAATTATTGACTTTTATCAATAGTGTTGACAATAAAGATATTTATTATTAATAAATAGAGTCTTCATATTATACTTGAATATCGATTGGAATAATAATCAAATGAACAGAACTCACGAATGAATACAATTGTAATGAAAGACAATTATAAAAACTAATTGACTGCAGAAGAATAGAAAGAATGGTTGGAATGATTAGGCACTAAGTAGTTGTCGAAATCGACTTTCTCTTCACTTTTCGTCTCACATTCAGATATCAATAGATTTTGTTTATCTTTTGCACATTTTTTGAGAAGTCTATTAAAAATTTGTGTGAAATTCATTCTATGAATGGGTTCAGTCTTCCAACAGCCGGCCATCAGTTCGTATACGACTTTAGGACAACCTTCGGGTGGAATCAGAAGTATTCCCTGGAGTATGAGCTTCACTACCTTAACAATCAAAACAATTCACATCATTATTATATGATTTAAAATCAGAGATGCGGAAGGTTGGGCTGGCTGCTCATGTTCATGGAGGGTATGTGGTAAGGGGTATGGGAGGGAAAATGGCGTCTAAAACTATGTAAAACCAGTTTTTGTCGAATTTGATCGAATTTAGCCGTTTTTCGGTAAATTAAGACTAAATTTAGTCAAATTTAACTAAAATTCAGCTGAGCTAGATCAAAATTTGACAAAAATAGCATCGGTCAAAAGTCACAACTTTGGTGAAAAATTCTTAGGGGGTGATCGCCTCGTCGGTCGAAAGGCAGCATGGACATATTTTGCTCATTTTGCCAACAATGGGGGTATTTGGGTATTACCCAACCCCTTCTGCATCGCTGTTTAAATGTATGACTGCTTTGGCTTAAATACTGTCTTAGCTCTCAAACACAATTTCAGAAGGAATGGCATGTATTTTATGATACACTTACCTCTTCGTTGTTATGACCAAAATATGGCTGTCGACAAAAAAAACGGTTAGTAATTATGATAATTGTGCTCAACTCATAATTGTTGCAAATGACTAAATGCAGACCTGTTTGGCCAGATTGAATATCTCCCAGATCACTACTCCAAATGACCTTTTCGTAAATAAAGACACATTAATAGAATTGAGCGAACGCTTCAATAGATCAGTGCATTGTCTACTGTAAGGCAACTTTCATCCTAAGCTTAGGATCACCCTATCCATCCATATCCATACTTATATGTACTGTACACTACATTATGAGTATTAGGAATGAAATATATAATGATTTGAAGATAAATTCAAAATATAATTCACTCGAGATTTGCTGAACTATTTATACTAATAATGGCTGATATTTGAAACCTTGTTTTCATCCCTTTCTTCGAATTACTGTTTTTGAATCTCTAGTGTTGTTGTGCTTCATATTTGGAAGAAAAGGACGAACTGATCGAAGATGAGGTCAATTTTAGAGTAAATGTTTCGATTGAACACATTTTATGTAATTGTTTGTTAAAGAGTGTGAAATCTTTTTAATACTTATACTGTACCAGATTACTTTTAGAAGATAACAATTTTATTCGATACTAATGACCCCTCTTATGATAGAATCTGAATTGAGAAGGTAAGCTTCGCCAAATGGGAAGGGCCTGAGGGCCAAACCAAAAGGGGAAGTTTTGCACAAATCAGTATTAGACAATGGGGGTAGAGGGGGTTAACCCCCTAGGATTTTAGCTGAGGCTGACCCCCTGTTTTTCGATGATTTGGCGGAAAACCTCGAAAATGGGGCGCTTTTCGGAGAAAAAATTTGATTCATTGTACCCTTTTGGCCAATTTTGGCTGAACCCCCCTGTCGTCGGACCTATTCCCTATCACTGGCACGAATATTGAATATTTGTTGTCCAAAAAGTCCTCTGATTTGTGCACCTTTTCTGACTAACCCCAGGGAGGGTTGAAAACTAATCGGAAAGTATGACTTATTTTGGAGCTATAGGGGCCATATGGCCACTGTATACTATTGGGCTAAAAAGTTCCACAAATTTTAGAAATCTAACGATTATTAGGCTATATATTCTAATATAGACATTGTTTGTAACTTATAAATTATAAGGTATCTTGGTGAAAACTTGATTAAAAAAGCGTTTAAATAAATATTTATTTGCAGAGTATAGCAAAACGTGTTATAACATTATAATAGAGAATATCATATAATTGAATGGAAATCCACATTAAAACAAAGTAACAAAAAATTTGCATAAAATTAATTTGCATTTCAGTCAACACTGACCTAAACATCAATAAATAAAAGGAATCGAGAGTTACATTGTTTAGTAAAAGCACTGTTCGAGTAATGTAAGTCAAAGTATAATCATTTGTTAGACTCACCAAACATCAGACTCGAGGGTGAATTTTCCATAAAGAATACTCTCCTAAACAGAATAGAAATTTTTTGATATTTGTATTGACGTAAAAGAGTTTTCTATATTATTATTAAATATTAATGAAAGGAGAACCTCCATATACCCCCCCTAGGGAGCCAAACTGGAGACCTATGCCAATCGATAGAGGAGGTCTTAGTGAGCAACTTTTATCATTACCCCACCTCAAG